>WNGS01003740.1:20478-31553 GCA_020271785.1 Procambarus virginalis
GACACTGAATCTTCAACCAGTTCAGGTACTGAGGATATAGAAGCTTCTCCACCTAAACGTTCACAATTTAAAAAAGGTAAGTCTCTTATTTTCTGCTACTACTTCCCCATTATTTTGACAATTGCGATATTAACAATAACATTTTCCTATTTGTATAGGTAAAATACAATTTTTTTTTTATAGGATCTCCAGTTGGGCAGAGAGTGGAGAATTATCCTCGTGGAAGAGAAGAGCCTAGCACTAATCAAGCTCGTACACCGCCATTAGAATATAGCAACAGGAACAGTCCAAATCGTAAGTATCATCCTCAGTGATTATTCCCATAACCTCGCATTATTTATTTTATAACATTCCAATATTTGATTTATAATATTAAAAGCACAATTCTTTTTTTTATTCTAGGTAGCCATTTAGAGGGCGATGATGAGGACTCCCTGCATTTAGTTTGGGAAGCAGATTCCTATATGGATGCCAGCCAGCCTATCGCCAATTCTCCCCCACCACCTCAGGAACAGCAACAGCAGGTAGATGTTTTGCTTCCTCCTCCTCAACCCGAAGTGCTTGAAGTGATCAATAATTTCAATGGGGGTTACATACGCCATTCATATAGCATCCCAGATCATGCCAAGCAGATCCTGCCCATTATTTAACTATATATCGTGATTATTTTATCAGCAAATAGAATCCTTGTTTGATGCCGTTCATCCCAATTTACCTCCTACCCTCTGATATACCCCGATTTTTCATTCAATTTACAACGGCTTAATCAAGAAAATGAACCTGATTTTGAGGGGGAGTTGCCTATAAGGGCTGAGCAACGCACTGTAACTAGACATGAGGCTAGTGTTGTCGTAGACCAATGGATCGCTGATTGGATAATAAGTTAGAGTTCTTTGCCGGACAGAAGGTTCGAGTCTAGGTATACAGAGCATTTCTGGTTTTTAATATTCAATTCCATAGCAGTCCAGCACCCATCCGTCTAGGAGAATACATGCCGTATCCAGATAAATTGCGCGGTCAAGACATGTTTTCAACCCTAAAGGGGAAGAAAATGCGTGTTTAATCCAATGTTTGGCGCATATATATGTCTTGCTCGGGGATGAATTCAATAACATTGGCAGCGTTCAACTCTGCCAGGTGGTGTCTTAGATTTGTCCGTTGGAGTGAGGATATTGAAATACCCATAACGTATGATAACCTCAATAAAATTGAAAGCATAATAAATAAATATATATATCTACGTACTCACTCGTGAAGATAATAGGTACTACATTAGCTTAGCTAGAAAAGGGAGAAACATTTCCGCCCGAAAATACCATTGCTCATGCTGGAGGATCGGCATCTCGTGCTCATTAAGATTTCAATCAATATGTTCGCACATGCGTCGTCAATTAAGCAGAGTCCCAGATAATCATGTTTTTGTTATTCGTGTTTAATTCATTTGTCACTGATGCGATGCGGGATCACGAAGAGTCATGCGAATTTAAACAAACATTGAATTTTACCCTGAAGGCCATAAAATCAAGCTCAAAAATTACGGTCGTGCTTATGGTCCTTCACATACGGCTTATGATTTAGAGTGCTTGTTGGACCCCCTCCAATCCCCAAGGTATGATCGAGAAGCGGCACAAAGCTGTGGCATAGCTTTTATCATCATCACAGGAATGGAGGTTGTAGATAAATTAACGTATATGGGGGATGACCCAGTGAATCATTTCATAGATACTTTGGAGAAGGCATGGAAGAGAATTAAATCTACCATGCCTAAATACAAAATATCTATGACACGTGCACATTGGCAAGCCTATAGACGGCAGCCACATGTGAAATGTCTATAGGCCATTTAAATCAGCTATGGCAAGCACCGTCATCATGATCATGCTATTGAATTTAATAATTATCTAGCGCCTATTGCCGCAGGTGTAACATGTTGTGCAGAAATTCATATAAATATTTGTACACATTCTCTCAATGCGGCTTATGACCTCGGGGTATTTTAAATGATTATCCCACCTCCCTTAGCTTTTGATAAATGTGACCATGGGTTATTGCCCATAAAATGCGCTCAAAAAGGAATTACCGGAAAAGTAGGCAGATGGATCTACAATTTCCTGACCAACAGAACCCAATGTGTAATAGTCAACAAAATAAAATCCAACCCGTCAACCTTTAGAGCTCAGTCCCCAGGGTACTGTGCTTGCTCCAGTACTTTTTCTCATCCTCATATCGGACAAGACAAGAGCACAACCTATAGCACTGTATCATCCTTTGCAGATGACACTAGGATCTTCTTGAGAGTAGGCAACATAGAGGACACGGCGAACCCCAGTCAGATGTAGATCAGGTCTTTCTATGGGCTACAGAAAATAATATGGTGTTTACGAGACAAGTTCCAGCTCATGCGCTATGGAAAAAATGAAATATAAAAACGGGAACCACGTACAAACTCAGGCAAATCATAAAGTAAGAAAAGGCAATGTAAGGATCTGGGTGTACTCATGTCGGAAGACCTTACCTTTAAAGAACACAATAAAGTAGCCGTCACAACTGCAAGAAAAATACAGGTTGGATAACAAGAACTTTTCACACTAGATGCTATACCGTGATGACTGACACTTTTCAAAACGCTTGTCTTCTAGAGTGGAGTACTGCTGCACAATGACAGCCCCTTTCACTACTGGTGATTGCTGACCTGAGAGCGTGCAGAGTCCTTTTATGCTAGAATCCACTCGTGTAAAACATCTACACTATTGGGACCGATTAAGAGCCTAAATCTGTATTCCCTTGAGCGCAGGCGGAGAGATACATAATAATTTACACGTGGAAATATTAAGAGGGGGCTGGTCCCAAACCTGCACACACAATACAACCACATGAGACCAGAAGACATGGCAGGATTTAGCAGAATACCCCCGTTGAAAAGCAGAGGTGCAACTGGTACTCTGAGAGAGAACTCTATCAACATCAGAGGCCCGAGACTGTGTCAACACGCTTCCACTACCCAAAAGGGCCTAACTGGCAAACCCCTCACAGTGTTCAAGAGAGAACTGGATAAGCACCTCCAAAGGATACCTGATCAACAGGCTGTGACTCATACGTCAGGCTGCGAGCAGCCGCGTCCAACAGCCTGGTTGATCAGTCCAGCAACCAGGAGGCCTGGTCGATGACCGGCCGCGGGGGACGATAAGCCCCGGAAGCACCTCAAGGTATCCTCAANGGGCTGCGCACTAAAGTATCTTGGGAAGGCCCAAGAGAATATGAAAGAACGGAACGATGCCAAGGCTAAGTTGCGGTATTTTCAGCCCGTGGACCCTGTCCTGGTACTAAAGCCTCGACTGGGGAGCACTATGTCCCACAAGTACGAGGGCCCCTACATTGTGACAGAGAAGACTGGGGACCTCACGTACAAAGTGAGACACTCTGATAAGCGTAACCAGGTAATGCTCGTACACGTGAATCGGCTGAAGAAGTTCCAGGGCCCCAGGCCCATTGCACTAACCAATGTTTCCATTTCCAGTGAGGAGGGGATGATTGTTCTGGGGACCCAACTAATCTCATTCTCAATAATTCTAGTTCTGTGAATGCTGTGGAGGCGGGACTGTCCCATTTGCAGATGTCCCAACGTGACGAGGTGCAGTCGTTGCTTGACGAATTCTCCAGTCTGTTCGGGGAGGTCCCAACCCAGACTGATGCCATTTACCATGATGTCGAGTTGACGGACTACACCCCCATTCGCCTTCAACCTTATCGAATGAGTCCGGAAAAGAAGGCCATCGTACGGAAGGAGGTAGACTTTTTGCTCCAGCACGGCCTCATCCGGCCGAGCCAGGGCTCTTGGTGCTCGCCCTGCCTTTTGGTTCCCAAACCAGACGGCTCCTGGCGATTATGCACGGACTACCGGCAACTCAACAAGGTGACCATAGTGGACGCCTATCCGTTGCCACGTCTCGAGGACTGTATCGACGAAATCGGGAACGCCACGTATGTCTCGAAATTCGATCTCTCGAGGGGGTACTATCAAATCCCGCTCACTGAACGTGCTAAACAACTAACGGCGTTTGTGACACCGAGGGTGTGTTTGAGTATCAAGTGTTACCATTCGGCTTGCGTAATGCCCCTGCCACGTTCCAGAGGCTAATGAACTCTTTGCTCGCTAATGTGCCAAATTGTCGGGCGTATTTAGATGATATTGTGCTCTTTGATATTAATTGGGCTGACCACATAGCTAGAGTACGCCAGTTGTTCACAGTGTTGAAACATGCAAATCTAACCTTAAATGCTAAAAAGTGTCATTTTGGCCAAGGCACAGTGACGTACCTCGGTTATGAAGTGGGCCAAGGAAAGTGTTACCTCGGCAAGATAAAATCAGTGCCATTCTGGACTATCCAGTGCTCAGGTCTAAAAAGGACATTCAACGATTTATCGGTATGTGTGCGTACTACCGACGCTTTTGTCAGAACTTTTCCAGTGTGGCCACTCCTCTCACAGATTTGTTGCGGAAGGCCGTTAAATTTAAGTGGTCATCGGACTGTGCAGAGGCATTTAAAAATTTGAAATTGATCTTAGCTTCCGCCCCAGTGCTTGCTAGTCCAAGGTTCGACCGTCCGTTTAAAATTCAAGTTGACGCGTCTGACTCGGGTGCTGGTGCAGTGTTGTTGCAAACTGGGGATGATAAAGTGGAACACCCAGTATATTATTACTCTGTGAAATTTGACAAGGCGCAACGCAATTATTCAGTGATAGAAAAAGAGGCGTTGGCGCTAGTGCTAACATGCAAAAAGTTCGAAGTTTACCTCACAGGTAATATAGTGGAAGTGTACACGGACCATAACCCATTAGTTTTCATGAATCAGATGAAGCAGAAAAATGAACGCATCCTCAGGTGGGCATTGTACCTACAGGACTTTAATCTATCTATTATCCACCTACCGGGCCGGCTCAACGTGATAGCCGACGCTCTGTCCCGCTTGCCTGAGTAACATTCATCTGAGCCACAGGAAGCCATACCAACTGTCATGCTTTAGTAATTTTTTTCGTAGGTTCTCCTGTGACATTAAATATTCCGTGTCCAATTTATTTACTTCCCTTTGTTTTTTTTTGTTTTTGTGTATGTTTTTTCTTTCAGAGAATTCCCTTGTATTTTTTTTTTTGCAGAGAAATTGTTGTTTTGATTGATTATCTGTTATGTCATGGATTTCCTTTTTATTCTCTGTATACTCTTACAAAAAATATGACTACTACTCTAGTAGTCACATTTTTTTTTTCTGAAGGGGAGAGGAGTGTTACGACTCTGGGTTCTTTAGATGGAAACCAGAGGTCAAAATTGAGCTGATTAAACTACAATATGGCATGGGACGCATCGAAAGCTGAAGTTGTTTGTAATCTTCCCTGCCAGACGTAAGACTATTCTTGTTGCTCACAAAGCATTTAGACTCTTGAACTTGTTGTGGATTAAGTAACATTGTTATAAGTTTAACTACCCGTAGAACGAGGAAAGTAGCAATATGAGGCATAAGGGGAAGATGTTTTATGTGTATAGCTGTATGATCAATTGGGCTCTTCCCGGCACCACACGCATGCGGCAGGCTGTTCTGGACTGAGGCGGCCTTCTCTGCTGGCTGGCTGTGGTAGTAGGACGTGCTCCTCCTTCCTCTTAGTTCTTTATTTCTGTGTCTTAATCGGGTTAAGTAATTTATGTGCATTGTTTGTTATGTTCTGGCATATCCTTGTTCTATGTGTAGAGTAGTATACTTGGGGTGTAGTAGGTGTGTTTAAGTGTTTATCTGAATAGTTATTCTATAGGGGGTCTCAGTGGAAACACGTGGTCTCCCTACCCTAAGCTGACGCTATCTTCAAGTGTTTTATAGTAGAGCTTTACCCTAGCTTGGTTTCAGTGTAAAACCTTGTATCCTGTCTATGTGGACCAAGGCTTTTAACGTAAGATTGTGTGGTAAAGTTAGTATTATATTGTTATTGGTGTGATTGTGTATGGGGGGGGTTGTTAAGGGGTTAATAAATAAGTAAGTTTGAACAGAGTATCCCTTGTTCCTGTGTGGGAGTACAATGATCTATCCCTAGACTAACCAGGTTTAGTAGCAAGCATTTATTACTGTGGATATTTTACTTTGGGGGCCGGGCCTTTTAGTTCTCCCATTTTTGATACCTCTGTATTCTACTTACCCTTACCCCTTAATAGTACCAGTTCCCCCATAGCAAGCCCACCACCTTTTATAACAGTCTCTCTGTATTATCGTTATATTGCATGGTGCTAACATGAATATTTTACTTGTTTGTGTTTACATTCAGTTGTAGATTTTTATTTATAGTTAATTAGACCTATGCTTTAAGATTTTACTTTACAGTTTTCATATATGATTAATAGGTTTTTATTTTTAGTAATAGAAAAACTAGTGTTTTGTATACTCAGGAAATTTTATTTGTTTAAGTATTAAGTAATAATAACTGCTTGTTACATACGTCAGAATGATCTCAGCATGATCTCAAACTGTCTCAGCAGCTCTCTCTCTCTCTCCTTCTTTAACTCTTTCTTTCATTTTCTTTCTTTCTTTCTTTTTCTCTCTTTCTTTCACTTTCAACTAGGCCTGCCCGCCACACCTTCCAGGCCCTCAACGTCCAGCGCGCCGCCCAGCGTCGTCGCCGAATATTTTCCAAGTTTGGCACTCCTTTGCTCAATGAACTTGGTTCCTTTTTGCTTCCCAGAAGCACGGGGTCTTCAATATCTTAAGGAGGGCTGCGATGGCTAGCTTAATCCACTGAATAAGGCTTGTTGAGCCTCCAATCCTCGAGAGCTGACCAAGGCGCGTCCTCTCGCCTCCACAGTCAGGTCAACTCTGACGTTGGCGCCGCCCGGGGCACTCGGTAACGTCACGGTGGGCTCTGATTGGTTGCCCGTGACCCAAGCCACCGAATCCGCACACGGCTAGCGTCCCTTCCAAAATGTCATATCTACAGTAGGGGATACTCTTTCATTTTATATCTGGGGCGCCACTTTCCCTTTACCTACAAACTTATTTTGTAAATTTCTCCCTTATCTGGTGGCCCGGTTTGGTCGCCACATATACCAACAGACTCCCTGTACCTCAGAGAATCAGTAGGGAGAGTTGATATGACTCTCAAAGCAGGCAAACGAAAGAGATAGGAGAGGGCACCGTAACATACCCCTCCCCTTAAAATAAGAGTCATATCGGTTAGTAAATCCGGGAGAGGGCATCTGCTACCACATTCTCCCTTCCTTTAATGTGCCTGATTTCTTGCCAGTACTCTTGGAACAGTAGGGCCCATCTTGTCAGCCTTTGGTTCGTGTTCTTCGTCCTGTGCACGAACGTCAAGGGGTTATGATCGGTGAACACTTGCACCGGTACAGTACCTCCACCCACATAGACGTCGAAATGCTTCAGTGCCAGGATCAGGGCTAAGGCTTCCTTTTCCACTGTACTATAAGCCCTCTGGTACTTTTCGAATTTCTTCGATTAGAATGCTACTGGACGGTGAACTCCGTCCTTCTCTTGAGCTAACATGGCTCCAACCCCCACGTCACTAGCGACGACGTACAAGATAAAGTCTGACTCGAAGTCGGGCAAAATCAGCACTGGCGCTTCGGTTAATAACTTCTTAGTCTTCTCGAAGGACTCCTGGCATGCTTCCCCCTACTTCCATCTAACGTTCTTAGATAGCAATTCAGTCAGAGGGTGTGCCACTGTCGAGAAGTTCTTGCAAAATCCTCTATAGTATCCGATCATCCCTAGATATCGTAACAATTCCTTTCTCGTCCTGGGATTCGGATAGTCTTTCATTGCCATCACTTTCTGGTCTACTGGAGTCACTTTCCCTTGACCCACGACGAAACCTAAGTATTTAATCGGGCCTTTCCGAATTCGCTCTTGGCCAGATTAACTGTCAGGTTCGCTTCTTCCAACCGTTGAAACAACTCCGTCAGTCGATTCATGTGTTGTTTCCAGCTATCGGCGTACACCACTATATCGTCTATATACATGGCGCAACCGTCCATCCCTCTTAGCACTTCGTTCATCATCCTCTGGAAACAACTTCCGCTGTTCTTCATACCAAATGGAAGCACTTTGTACTGGTACAATCTGTCTGGAGTAGCAAACGCTGAGATCTTTCTCACACTCGGAGACAAAGGGATTTGATAATATCCTTTCAGCAGATCGACCTTGGTGACAAACTTTGCGTTTCCCACTTGGTCGACGCAATCACTTATTCGGGGCATCGGGTGAGAATCCGACATGGTTATGGAATTTACTTTACGATAGTCGGTGCAAAAACGATATGACCCGTCACTCTTCATGACCAGCACACAGGGCGAGCTCCACTCACCATTGCTGGGCTCAGCGAGATCATTCGCTAGCAGATATTCCACCTCCTGTCGTATGATCTTCCTCTTCTCAGGACTCACCCGATAAGCGCTCTGCTTGATTGGCTTTCCTCCGTGCACGTCCACCTCGTGCACCACACTCTTGTGCCATCGGGGCACATCCGTGAAGAGCGACTTGTTCCTTCGTATCAGGGTCACTAGATCTCTCTATTTCCCTTATCCAGATGATGCAGCCTCTCTTCTAGATGTACCAAACTCTCTGTATTTGACAGGTGTGTACCATCGGCACGGGCCCACTTTCTTTCCTCTGCTGGCAACACTTGGCTCATTTCCATACACAGAGCCAATTTCCCTTCTTGTGACTGTGTTGCTCCCTTCACTCTCGCACTCTCTTGCTCCTCTGGGAAGTATGGCTTCAAACGATTGATATGACATACCTGTGTCTTGTTAGGGCGATTCGGCTTGCCGATCTCATAACTTACAGGACCCACACGCCGAACAACCGAGTATGGACCACCAAAGCGTGATTCCGTCACTCTACCTCTCCCAGGTAGCAACGTCATCACTCTGGCTCCCGCCTCGAACTCCCTTGGGACAGCCTTCTTGTTGTACCAGATCGACATCTTCTCTTGAGCTATCTTCAGGTGATCAGCAGCCAGCTCCTTCGCCGATTTCAGTCGTTCGTGGAATTTCTGCACATACTCTTCCACTGTCACTAATGTTTTCTCCGCCGTCAACTGCTCCTTCAGCATCAATAACGGGCTTCTTACTTCGTGCCCAAACACTAGCTGGAATGGAGAGAATCCCAGAGACTCAACTATAGCATCTCAGATTGCGAACAGAGCTGGACAGACAGCCTCATCCCATTCCGCTACCTGTTCTGCACAATACACTCTTAAGATGGTCTTCAGAGTGGAATGGAACCTCTCAATCGCTTCCTGCGATTGAGGTCTATAAGGAGACGATCGTAGTTGGGCTATTCCCCAGCTTGCAATAGCCTGCCTAAACCACCTCGACTGGAAAACACTTCCACAGTCGGACTGGATCTCCTTGGGCACACCTACCCAAGCAAAGAACCGCTGAAGGTGTCCCATGACGCATCTCGATGTCACCTTCCTCACTGGGATCGCCTCTGGAAATCTTGTCGAAGCACACATGATAGTCAATAAGTAATTGTTCCCTTTTCTTGTCTTAGGTAATGGTCCCACGACGTCAATTATTAGGCGCTCAAACGCCTGGCAAAACGCAGGAACTGGAACCAAAGGTGCTTTCGGGATGGCAGGGACGTTCTTCCCCGCCCTCTGGCACGGGAAACACGTCTTGCAGATTCTTCTTACATCCGCGTCCATGCCCGGCCAATAAAAATGTTCCCGAAGCCTGCTTAAGGTCTTGGTCACTCCCAAGTGACCCACGGGATCCACTGAGTGTGCAAGCTTCAGTACCGCGTTTCTGTACCGCGCTGGCACCACCACCTGACGCCTCACTCTCAGCATATCATCACCCGCTTCTTCCCTAACTAGTCTCCACTGCCTCATTAGCACTCCCTTCTCCACGAAGAAGTGAGTCGGTGACTCGGGTCCGGCGAAACCTCCTTCCGCCTCCCGTACTAACTCAGGAAACTCTTCCTTTTGCAGCTCACCTAGACGGGTGCAATCAATACCTAGAGGACTGGTGAGAGTAACTTGGATACTCTTATCCGACCTTTCCTCACCTGTCGCTTGTCCTCTGGCCTCTCGGAACAAACGATCGAGCCCCAGGTCACCTGGCATGTTCTCTTCGGCGTGACTGGATCTGCTCACATCATCTTCCTTCATGTCTCGTCCCGACGTCACCGCGCATACCGGAAATGCCACTCTCGATGGGTCAAAATGTGACCCATCGCCGCGCTCAGTAATTGGTCTATTTTCGGTATAAAATTCGTTATTTAAAACTGCGAATACGTGCAGAGAGCCAGAATTTGGCTCCAAAATATTGCTGAAGCGTTGAATTTCGGATGTTTGGGATATTTTGAAAACTGCAGGGAGGGTTTGGGAAAAATGTGATCCATCGCCGCTTTCAGTAATTGGCATATTTTCGGTATAAAAATCTTAATTTAAAAACGCGAATACGTACAGAGAGCCAGAATTTGGCTCCAAAATATGGCTCAATGGTCGAATTTGGGATGTTTGTGATATATTTTAAAACTCCAGGGGGGTTTGGGCAAAATGTGACCCATCATCGCTCTCAGTAATTGGCATATTTTCGGTATAAAAAGTCGTAATTTCAAACTGCGAATATGTGCAGAGAGCCAGAATTTGGGTCCCAAATATGGCTCAAGCTACGAATTTGGGATGTTTGGGATATTTTGAAAACTGCAGGGTGGGTTTGGGCAAAATGTGACCCATCGCTGCTCTCAGTAATTGGCATATTTTTCGGTATAAAAAAGTCGTAATTTCAAACTGCGAATACGTGCAGAGAGCCAGATTTTGGCTCCAAATATGGCTCAAGCGTCGCGTTTGAGTTTTTGGGATATTTTGAAAACTGAAGGGAGGGTTTGGGCAAAATGAGATCCATCGCTGCTTTCAGTAATTGGCATATTTCTGGTATAAAAAATCGTAATTTCAAACTGCGAATACGTGCAGAGAGCCAATTTGAAATACGTGCAGGGAGCCAAATTCGGAAATTTGGCTCCAAAATATGGCTCAAAGGTCGAATTTGGGATGTTTCGGATATTTTGAAA
>WNGS01003742.1:25231-40427 GCA_020271785.1 Procambarus virginalis
GGGGGTGAAGGGCAGAGGTAAGTGGGATGGGGCGAGGGGCAGGGGTTAAGAGGGAGGGGTGGAGGGGGGTAGGGGCTAAGAGGGAGGGGTGGGGGGGGGAGTAATGCTGTATTATAACTACTGAACATTGTGGGAGTAATAACGATCATTAACGTTAAAATGAAGTTCATAAATCAGAGAAGTTAACACACTGAAATATAAATAAGTAACGCAACGCTTGACTAAGTGACCGTGTTGAAATTTGTCGTAGAATTTCTTTATCTGTCGTTCTTACACTTCAAATAAATCTCTCGCCACAGCATTTCCAGAATGACCAGAGTGTTCGGATGACTCCGAACAGTGCAAAACAGACTTGGGGGCCAGATTCACGAAGCAGTTACGCAAGCACTCAGTCCGCAGCCCGTCCTCTCAACAAAGACCCAAAAGTGATTCCATGCACAGCCAAACCCCAGCTGTTTATGAATGAAAATGGTTTACACGCGACTCAGAACTGATGACATTCGAACACTTCCGGAACAAGTGCTTCACTGACGACTAGTGTTCGAACCACAACGCTGTAAATGCTTCACCCACGTACTACTAATATAAATAATCGACAACAGAACCTAAACACCTAACCTAACTTATGCCTATACTTACACAATATGCTAATATATTATAATATTAATTTATATTTGAGAAAATTCCCGTTGTATGAACAGCATGTTAAAGTTTGTGAATGCGTCTATGGGTCGACCGCTCGATGGAATGGACTTGAGACGAGGACGGGTTGGTAGAGCATCGTGAACACACCGGGTGCACGGCAGCACCACAACACAAGAGCGGCGTGAACACACCGGGTGCACAGGACAACACCAACTCACAAGAGCGGCGTGAACACACGGGTGCACAGGCAGCACCACCAACTCACAAGAGCGGCGTGAACACATCACTCTCAGCAACGATTTATTCGGATGATAGAGTGCTCAATAATACCTCCGGGTGCTCCTGGCGGTCGCCGGCACTCAACCCCACAGTCCCTATATAGGTGAAATGTGAAGCACAAGTCAGGTCTATTAGTAACGTGTGAAGCAAAAGTCAGGTCTTAGTAACATGTGAAGCAAAAGTCAGGTCTATAAGTAACATGTGAAGCAAAAGTCAGGTCTATAAGTAACATGTGAAGCAAAAGTCTGGTCTATAAGTAACATGTGAAGCAAAAGTCAGGTCTATAAGTAACATGTGAAACACAAGTCAGGTTTATACAGTAACATGTGAAACACAAGTCAGGTCTATACAGCAAAATGTGAAACACAAGTCAGGTCTATACAGTAAACATGTGAAACACAAGTCAGGTCTATACAGCAAATGTGAAGCAGAAGTCAGGTGTATACAGCAACAGAAACTTGTGGAGGAGTTTACAAATTACTATAATGTCTTCCGATACAAGGAAGTTGTATAATAGTTTTTAGTTTTTACTAAATAGTAAAATAAATTTAATAAGTAAAATAAGTAAAACAGTTTTAATAACTGACTACTGGCAACATATACATTTGGGAAAATTAGCTTTCTTCGCCTCTTTTTTAATGCTAATAAATTAAAAACGATTAATTATAATGATAATATTGTTTACCCCGTACACGCCTTACTGGACACTACCGCGGTGACCTGGACATGCGTAGATCGTGACACACAATGTGACGTGGGAGGAAGAATGTGATACACAATGTGACGTGGGAGGAAGAATGTGATACACAATGTGGCGGGGAGGAAGAATGTGATACACAATGTGGCGTGGGAGGAGAATGTGATACACAATGTGACGTGGGAGGAAGAATGTGATACACAATGTGACGTGGGAGGAAGAATGTGATACACAATGTGACGTGGGAGGAAGAATGTGAACACATGTGACGTGGGAGGAAGAATGTGATACACAATGTGGCGTGGGAGGAAGAATGTGATACACAATGTGGCGTGGGAGGAGGAATGTGATACACAATGTGGCGTGGGAGGAGGAATGTGATACACAATGTGGCGTGGGAGGAAGAATGTGATACACAATGTGGCGTGGGAGAAGAATGTGATACACAATGGCGTGGGAGGAAGAATGTGATACACAATGTGGCGTGGGAGGAAGAATGTGATACACAATGTGACGTGGGAGAGGAATGTGATACACAATGTGACGTGGGAGGAGGAATGTGATACACAATGTGGCGTGGGAGGAAGAATGTGATACACAATGTGGCGTGGGAGGAAGAATGTGATACACAATGTGGCGTGGGAGGAAGAATGTGATACACAATGTGACGTGGGAGGAAGAATGTGACACACAATGTGAAGTGGGAGGAAGAATGTGATACACAATGTGACGTGGGAGGAGGATGTGATACACAATGTGACGTGGGAGGAGAAATGTGATACACAATGTGGCGTGGGAGGAAGAATGCTAGTTGCCGAAATGTGGCCGCGTCATGTGACCAGAGATGTTCAGTATGGTGACACAACGCTCCACCATCACCGTCACTACTGACTCAATACTTTTTTTGAGGGCTATTCCTGTGCGGGCGCTAAGCCTCTGGCTGGCCAATAAGTGTTACTTGTTTCAGTTTTACTTGGGCGGAGAGTGAGTATTTATGACTCGCATGGTCGCTTCAGTAAATTTTGTTCCATGTGTTTAAACAACTTCTTCTGCTCTGTTGAATCTTAGTATCTTAGTTGAAATCTTAATGGGTTGTTACTGTGCAATGTGTTACTCAACATTTTGGTTGTGTAACACATTGCACAGTAACAACCCATTAAGATTTCAACTAAGATACTAAGAGTCAACAGAGCAGAAGAAGTTGTTAAACACATGGAACAAATCTTACTGAGCGACCATGCGAGTCATAAATACTCACTCTCCGACCAAGTAAAACTGAAACAAGTAACACTTAGTTGGCCAGCCAGAGGCTTAGCGCCCGCACAGGAATAGCCCTCAAAAAAAAGTATTGAGTCAGTAGTGACGGTGATGGTGGAGCGTTGTGTCACCATACTGAACATCTCTGGTCACATGACGCGGCCCACATTTCGGCAACTAGCATTCTTCCTCCCACGCCACATTGTGTATCACATTTCTCCTCCCACGTCACATTGTGTATCACATTCCTCCTCCCACGTCACATTGTGTATCACATTCTTCCTCCCACGTCACATTGTGTGTCACATTCTTCCTCCCACGTCACATTGTGTATCACATTCTTCCTCCCACGCCACATTGTGTATCACATTCTTCCTCCCACGCCACATTGTGTATCACATTCTTCCTCCCACGCCACATTGTGTATCACATTCCTCCTCCCACGTCACATTGTGTATCACATTCCTCCTCCCACGTCACATTGTGTATCACATTCTTCCTCCCACGCCACATTGTGTATCACATTCTTCCTCCCACGCCACATTGTGTATCACATTCTTCCTCCCACGCCACATTGTGTATCACATTCTTCCTCCCACGCCACATTGTGTATCACATTCCTCCTCCCACGCCACATTGTGTATCACATTCCTCCTCCCACGCCACATTGTGTATCACATTCTTCCTCCCACGCCACATTGTGTATCACATTCTTCCTCCCACGTCACATTGTGTGTCACATTCTTCCTCCCACGTCACATTGTGTATCACATTCTTCCTCCCACGTCACATTGTGTATCACATTCTTCCTCCCACGTCACATTGTGTATCACATTCTTCCTCCCACGCCACATTGTGTATCACATTCTTCCTCCACGCCACATTGTGTATCACATTCTTCCTCCCACGTCACATTGTGTATCACATTCTTCCTCCCACGTCACATTGTGTGTCACGATCTACGCATGTCCAGGTCACCGCGGTAGTGTCCAGTAAGGCGTGTACGGGGTAAACAATATTATCATTATAATTAATCGTTTTTATTTATTAGCATTAAAAAAAGAGGCGAAGAAATGCTAATTTTCCCAAAATGTATAATGTTGCCAGTAGTCAGTTATATTAAAACTGTTTTACTTATTTTACTTATTAAATTTATTTTACTATTTAGTAAAAACTAAAAACTATTATACAACTTCCTTGTATCGGAAGACATTATAGTAATTTGTAAACTCCTCCAAGTTTCTGTTGCTGTATACACCTGACTTCTGCTTCACATTTGCTGTATAGACCTGACTTGTGTTTCACATGTTACTGTATAGACCTGACTTGTGTTTCACATTTTGCTGTATAGACCTGACTTGTGTTTCACATGTTACTGTATAAACCTGACTTGTGTTTCACATGTTACTTATAGACCTGACTTTTGCTTCACATGTTACTTATAGACCAGACTTTTGCTTCACATGTTACTTATAGACCTGACTTTTGCTTCACATGTTACTTATAGACCTGACTTTTGCTTCACATGTTACTTATAGACCTGACTTTTGCTTCACACGTTACTAATAGACCTGACTTGTGCTTCACATTTCACCTATATAGGGACTGTGGGGTTGAGTGCCGGCGACCGCCAGGAGCACCCGGAGGTATTATTGAGCACTCTATCATCCGAATAAATCGTTGCTGAGAGTGATGTGTTCACGCCGCTCTTGTGAGTTGGTGGTGCTGCCTGTGCACCCGGTGTGTTCACGCCGCTCTTGTGAGTTGGTGGTGTTGCCTGTGCACCCGGTGTGTTCACGCCGCTCTTGTGAGTTGGTGGTGCTGCCTGTGCACCCGGTGTGTTCACGATGCTCTACCAACCCGTCCTCGTCTCAAGTCCATTCCATCGAGCGGTCGACCCCATAGACGCATTCACAAACTTTAACATGCTGTTCATACAAAACGGGAATTTCTCAAATATAAATTAATATTATAATATATTAGCATATTGTGTAGATATAGGCATAAGTTAGGTTAGGTGTTTAGGTTCTGTTGTCGATTATTTATATTAGTAGTACGTGGGTGAAGCATTTACAGCGTTGTGGTTCGAACACTAGTCGTCAGTGAAGCACTTGTTCCGGAAGTGTTCGAATGTCATCAGTTCTGAGTCGCGTGTAAACCATTTTCATTCATAAACAGCTGGGGTTGGCTGGTGCATGGAATCACTTTTGGGTCTTTGTTGAGAGGACGGGCTGCGGACTGAGTGCTTGCGTAACTGCTTCGTGAATCTGGCCCCAAGTCTGTTTTGCACTGTTCGGAGTCATCCGAACACTCTGGTCATTCTGGAAATGCTGTGGCGAGAGATTTATTTGAAGTGTAAGAACGACAGATGAAAGAAATTCTACGACAAATTTCAACACGGTCACTTAGTCAAGCGTTGCGTTACTTATTTATATTTCAGTGTGTTAACTTCTCTGATTTATGAACTTCATTTTAACGTTAATTGATCGTTATTACTCCCACATGTTCAGTAGTTATAATACAGCATTACTCCCCCCCCCACCCCTCCCTCTTAGCCCCTACCCCCTCCACCCCTCCCTCTTAACCCCTGCCCCTCGCCCCATCCCACTTAACCTCTGCCCTTCACCCCCTTCCTCTTAACCCCTGCCCTTCTCCCCCTTCCTCTTAACCCTGCCCTTCTCCCCCTCCCTCTTAACCCCTGCCCTTCTCCCCCTCTCACTCTCACGCCCCTCACTTCACCCCCCCCTCCCTCTCCCCCCTCACCTTTCCCTCCCCTCACCTCCCCCCCCCCTCACCTCTCCTCCCACAGTTGAGTGGATAAGCTTGTAGCAGGATACTTTTGGCTTAGTCTTTAATTCTTTGGTAAGCAGAAGTGGAATTCAATTACTAGTAAGGTGTGACGGGGTCACCAGTAAGGTGTGACGGTGTCACCAGTAAGGTGTGACGGGGTCACCAGTAAGGTGTGACGGTGTCACCAGTAAGGTGTGACGGTGTCACCAGTAAGGTGTGACGGTGTCACCAGTAAGGTGTGACGGGGTCACCAGTAAGGTGTGACGGGGTCACCAGTAAGGTGTGACGGTGTCACCAGTAAGGTGTGACGGTGTCACCAGTAAGGTGTGACGGGGTCACCAGTAAGGTGTGACGGTGTCACCAGTAAGGTGTGACGGGGTCACCAGTAAGGTGTGACGGGGTCACCAGTAAGGTGTGACGGGGTCACCAGTAAGGTGTGACGGGGTCACCAGTAAGGTGTGACGGGGTCACCAGTAAGGTGTGACGGGGTCACCAGTAAGGTGTGACGGTGTCACCAGTAAGGTGTGACGGTGTCACCAGTAAGGTGTGACGGTGTCACCAGTAAGGTGTGACGGGGTCACCAGTAAGGTGTGACGGGGTCACCAGTAAGGTGTGACGGGTTTTGTTATTACTTATCGAAATTGTTTTATTGTTAAACCAAATTATTTTACTATTGATTAATTTTTTTTCATTATTACTTATAGAAAATATATTCGTGCAAATTATTTGTTTATCCAATTCTAACAAAATTCGCAATGATTTCAATTTTTTTTTAAATCTACATTATTTCCTTGAAAAAAATAGAAACAAGTTTGTGTATTTACAATAGTTTCCTCTTGACAACAATTTGTATAGTGCTCAAAGTCTCACCCAGATTATTCTGGTAAATAGTTTATTACATGTTAGTTCACTCAACATAAATAATTGATGTTATACAACAAATGTTTGGCTTTTTCCATTGATGTATATGTAGGATATATTAATAGTCATTTATTTTCATTGTTAATTTTTTTGTTTGTCCTGGAATAAGAGAGCTTAGAATTGTTTTGATGTCACTACATTTATCTAATTGTTTTTAAAAATATGTTATGATAGATTCATCAAGATATTGTGATTTTATTACGTTTGTTTCGGTATATTTGCCAGATTAAAGAATCCGAAGTTTTAATATTATTATGAAAAACCGTCTGATTTGGTAATTTGCTTTTCAAAACATATTTAAAATTATTTTGTCAGTAAACAAATATAGTTACATTTCTCAGGATATAATTAACTTAAGTAATCAAGAGTAACTTTTAACCAAACATTAGTTATACTGCACTGAAATTACATACCGAAGTAGATCGTAACTTATCGTGCCTCGGACCTCAGTGGAACGTTAGTCACATCAGAACCAAAATATTTTTCTTACATGTGTTTGAGTATAATTCTATAATATATAATATATATATATATATATATATATATATATATATATATATATATATATATATATATATATATATATATATATATATATATATATATATAGAGAGAGAGAGAGAGAGAGAGAGAGAGAGAGAGAGAATTACAGGTAGAGCAGTAATTGATACGCACACACAGACGCACGCATATACGCACTGTTTCGGGGGGGGGGGGGGGCTGGGGCTATTCTACCAAGGGGGTTGCCAGGGGGTTCAGGAGACAGAATAGTCAGTCTCTCTGACTCATGTAACTCCCCAGAGTCACTTGGTCCCAAAGGAGAGGACCACGTAATGCACGACACCGCAGGTGTATGCTCCCACCACTGATCCACCCTGGGAGCCCTTCAGTCAACCACGGGAAAACTGCTACAAGCAATTCGGCCTTGCCCCACGGAGGAGTGAAGGAAGACTCAGGCTTATCTTCAACAGCACTTCCTCTGAGTCTTGCCTGCCATAACAAAAGGATTGCAAGTCTCTCATCCACCTGTGTTTCTCTGCCGTCTGAGAAGGTCGCCAGCAGGGCTAATATCTCTGCACCCCAGCAATGCAGTACAGTGAATGTGCACTATGTTGCTTGATAACACAGTGTTGCTGCACTTGCAGTGTCGGAACAGGACTACCAGCCCAGGGAACGCTTCTATAAATGTATGTGTTGCTCTAACACCACGAGCCCTTAGGAAATTTCTATATAAAACTTACTGTTCAATAGGTGGGACTATAACTTCCTTCGTGTATGCTCGTAGAAATAGTATGGAGTCACACTTAAACAAATCAGTAAATATGTATGACAATAACTAATGAAAAACTACAAGAAAACATATTTATAAGTAATAGTACTTGCATGGGTATATATATGGAATAAATATTCTGGAGATCGTCGGCAGCTTTCCTCTCACGACCTCTGGCAACTACGTCAGCTGGGCAGATATAAAGGGGGGGGGGGGGTCCCACACCCTCTCAAGGTTTATGTTTCCAGTAGCTGAATCTTAAGCAACAACAACCTCTCAAGGGAGGCCGCTTCGTCATCATCGACCGCCGCCACGCCAACTGCCGCGTCGTCCACACACACTGTCCTCTTCAATAGTCATAAATACTAGCTGCCTTGCAGCCTATCCTAATACTAATGTACTAATAAATATACTGAAACCATATATGTATATTTGGTGGCCTAACTAGCCTAATCAACAAGGGGTAACGGGAGAGGGAAAATGATCTACCTTCAACATTCCTCGTTCAGGACGCCTGTTCCGATGGTATGAGGTTTCTACGGTTCCTGAGTCACTCCCTGATGATCCAGTAGAACATTGCAGGACCTCAGGTGTCGTGAAGTAAAATGTGTAGTCTCTGTGCCACTCCCAAAGTTCAGATATTCCAATCCTGGTCCAACCAGTGATCACTGAGCCAGTCAAAGTATACACACGTTCCTTCCACAAAGGCGTTTCTCCTTGACTTAGAAACAGTGTCTTCCCTCCAACGTCCCCAGTATATGTGACCGAGTCACTGCAGTCCTGCTCGCCACACCAACAAGACCCTCGCGCGTCAGGCTACGCCCTCCTGAATCGTCGCCGACCGATACCTCAAGTTTTGGCACTTGTTTCAACAATAAACTTGGCTTCTTCTTGCTCCCCAGGAGTCTTTAGGCTGCTGTTGATGGTTGGCTGCGATGGCTGCTTATGATCCACTGAACGAGGCTCCCAGAGCCTCCGACCTCGATGCATGATCTCTCGCGTCCACTGTCAGATCAGGTCTAAGCAACGACCTTTGGGGTTTACTACTAATTCTCCCCCTTCCTCCGTCTACAATTTCATGGAGACCAATGACCTTCACAACCCAGGCCAACATGGATTTCGAGCGGGAAGATCGTGCCTCTCACAGCTACTTGAGCACTATGACAAAGTCACTGAGGCATTAGAAGAAAAACAGAATGCGGATGTGATATACACGGACTTCGCAAAGGCTTTCAATAAATGTCCCCCCCTCCCTGCTCAGCTCGTTGATGCCATGAGGGGGGCTCAGTAGGCGGCTGCCAAAGTGTTATGCTCCTTGGGACAGTCCTCTGTCCTTTTATAGTCTTGTGCTCCTGCTGCCATCCTCTCCAATTGTGCTGAGTGCCTTTTCCTTCTGTTTCGTTTTTCTCCCCCCTCTTCTCCTATCTGCTTGCTGTTTCCTGCCGACCTTTTGCTTGTTTTGGTTCTTCCTTTGGACTACTTCTTTTTTGACGCCCCGGGTACTTGAGGAGGCATACTCTTGCACCCGTAGAACTGTAGTACCCAACGTCGAGAGTGAGGGGAACCTTTTATTGTCAATCCCCCTTTCGTCACTGAACCCGATCTCGATGGATTGTCGGTTCTTAAGGTGGTGTTTGTGGGGTGTCTACTCACGACGCACCCCTGGGAGGCCCTGGCATGATCGGCGATAGCTTCTTGTTGGGTGTCCTGCCTCTAATTGTGGCTTCATGGTGGGTGTGGGGGCACATTCGTGAATGAATATTTTCTCGTAGCGATGATGTTTACTGGTTCTACTGTTTCTCCTTTACCTTGTCAGACTCGTGGGGTGGGTGACCAAGCCCCCGAGTTGGTCCGTGTTGGAAGACCGGGCTCTGTAGCCTCCGCTGCATTGGGGCCCGACCTTGCTCCTCCTTTGGCCTCTCTGACTCCTCCCCTCGGCTCCCCTCCCTCCTCTGTGGTTGGGTAGAGCCCCAAGCCCCCAGTGGTGACTACCTCGTCCCGTGGCGCGGCTCCATCTCTCGTCGTAACTACTGCGCCTTTTAACCCCTCTCTCTCTGGGGGTTCTCAACGCCGTCCTCGTCACGGCCGCCCTCACTCGATTCCTTCCCGTTCTGATACCTATCAAGCCTTGTTTGGTCCCGCTTCGTGGGCCAAATATTTTGATCTCCTCCCTCTTGATTCTGCGCCTCCTGACGATTTCTCCCTCCATCGACATCTTGTTGATTCCGTGGATGCCTCTGTTACTTTCAACACCACTCGTCTCGGTACACGTGTCGTTGCTGCTCCTTCTCAGGATGCTGCTTCCCGCTTGGCTGCCTTATCCTGCCTTGGCGAGACCCCTGTTCGGGTCTCAAAGAACGCTCAGTTGAATGCCAGTGTTGGCACTATTCTGCTCCCGCCCCATGTTGCAACCGTTGTTCGGAATCTGCAGGACTGCCACGATGACATTCGGCATATCCTTGATGCCCAAGGCCATTCTGTCCTCCAGGTGACTCGTTTACTCGTCCCCCTCGTGGTCGTCGCCGTCACCCCTTCGAATTGTGAAGATCACCTTTGATGGTAGGACCCTTCCATCCTCTGTCTTCTTGCTGGTGCCAGGTGCTCTGTCCAGGAGTAATTCCTTCTCCTCGCTTTGTAACAAGCGCTGGAGGTTTGGGCATGGGTGCCTTCCGCTGCTCTGGGACTGTCTCTCTCTGTCCTTTGTGTGGGGGTGAAGGTCACTCTAAAGTCGGAGTGCCCTTCTCCTCAAGCTCGCTGCCTCAACTGCGGTGAGGCCATCCATCCTCTCCTTCGGCCGTCGTGTGGCTTCGGCAGCCATCCTCAACTTGAGCACGGAATCCGTTGCCAGTACGTAGTTGCTGGGACACCGGTTCTTTTAAGTCAGAAGCGTAAGCCTGGCTCTCTCCTTCCTCCTCCCCGGCGGGTAAGAAGGCTTCGCTTTCTCCTCGGCCCTACTACTGCACTCTATGCTCCTTCCCCTCCCATTTCAGTGGTTGCGCCCCTGTTCCTGCTATGGGGTTTCTTTGGCCCGATTTCCCTTTCGGTTGCTGCCCTTGCTGAGGTGCACTCCCTCTTCTACTCCCCTCTTCCTGCTGCTGTCCTTGACTGCTCCCTCTCCGTTGTCTCCTCCTCTTCCCGGCCCCTGCCCGCCCACCTCTGGTTGTTCTCCCGCTTCCTTCCCTCCGGTTTGCTCAGTTTACCCATGCCCCCTAACCCTGACTTCGCTGACCCTGATCCCGACCCTGATATTCTTTAACATGCTATGTTGCTCTTTCGCCTTTGTTTCTTCCTTGTTCTCTGTTGTTGTCCTTTCTCTTCTCGTCGATGTCTATTCTTCAATGGAACGTTCGAGGTTATTACGCCAATTTCTCGAACTCTAACTTCTGATTTTGCTGTTTTCGCCCCTTTGTGTCTGTCTCCAGGAGCCGATGCTTGGTGCTCGTCCTGGCGTTTCGTGGCTATTCCTTTCTCTCCCCCCCCAGCTGTTGCTGGGGCTCCTAATTCTTCTGCTCTCTTGATTCGCACTGGTGTTCCCTTTGTTCCTTTACTTTTCCTTCGCCTCTCCATTGTTCTGCTGCTCGTATCTTTGTGGGGAAATGGTACACAGTTTGTTCCATTATCTCCCCCGAGTGTCCGCTCTTCCTGATTTGAAACACCTCCTGGACTCCTTGCTGGAGCCTGTGCTCCTGCTGGGTGATTTCAATTGTCACATTCTCTTTGGGGTGATGTCCTGACAAATACTCGAGGTCGCCTTCTTGACCATTTCTCCTCTCTCTTCCCTGTCTCTTCTGAATTCTGGTGAGCCCACTCATTTGGACTCTCGGACTCACACCCTTTCCTGTCTGTAATCCTAATGATGCATGTGGAAGAGTGGCGAGGAGTAGCTGTACAAGCGCCTGGGGCAGTGAAGTTTCTGCAGACCGCACTCCCGCCACCAAAAAGGGTGAGCTCAGTGCATGAGCGAACGGCGGTGAGGAGCAGAGTGGAGGAGCCACGATGCAGTGCACCCTATGCCAGCCGGATGAATAGTGGTAGATGCAAGATGAACCACCGTGGTGAGGTGAGCCACAGGGAGGTGGACGAGCCCAACCACGAACCGAAGAAGACGTCTACAGGGAAGAGAATCTCATGGAGGAGTGAAGATGTTCGTCGGGAACGAAGGAACAAATGGTATAGGAATGGTAATTGGAAGAAAGCAGGGGACAGGTATACCCAGGGTAGGCACCGGCCTAGCTAGACGGGCATTGGGCCATTGCAAAAGCTTTGTGTAGAAAAGATGAAATTGCTGGATGGAGAACAGGTAACAGGTGTTGCTGTGAGGAGACAGCGCGCTTACGGGAGAAGAGGAACCGAGAAGAGAGAAGAATGGTGAAGAGAAGATCCTGAGATGAAGCATGGAGTACCTGTAGAACGTGGTGGAAGAGCAAGGATACCTCAGAGTACACGACGCAGTGGAGGCTCTACATGCAACAAACCTTGCAGTGGTAACGAGTCGTTGGAACGCACTCGTGGACACAGAAGGAGGACCCTTTATAGGTGTTCAGGGAACATCCACTCCACCCGGTCCAGTGCGAGGTGGAAGTGTAGAAACACGACTGACTGACAAGGTGGTACGAGCCACGACACAAACTGGAGTAACGCTTCAGGAATGGAGGAAGCGAGAGCATAGTTGCCCTCTCCAATGCTGCTCATTCGATATGACTCTTATTTTAAAGGGAGGGGTATGTGACGGTGTCCACCCCTATGTTTCTTCCTTCCCAGCTTAGAAGAATCATATCTCTCTAGCCTAAGTATTCTCTGATGTTCAGGGAACATTTTCACGTGTGGGAAAGCGTGGAGCGTGATTACGCTAGCTGTAAAATGGCCAACTAAGTTTGATAACACAAGAGGCTTACGCCTTTTGAGGCACAGAACGGTGTCGAGCCATCCTGTTTCCCGCCAAGACGTCCTGACGCTTCCCAGCACCTGATTAGCTGGGGGAGGACACGTGCCGGAAGTGGCCAATGATGATAGCCCTAGGGTGGTGTGACGTCATGAGGCGGAGGGCTCGGGGCGACTGGTGCAGGCGGGAAAAGTAGGTCACGAGCCGTCAGAGAGGGAAGACGCGCTTGAGCGAGTTCCGGACCTAGAGAGCCCTTACCAGTAGATTTAAGCTCCGCTTCGATTCTGCAGACAGTCTGAGAAGCCATCCAACTTCCGTGGAGTGCCCAGAGGCAAGGACGGACTGGATGAGAGAGCCAAGAGCTCTATCAAGAGTTTGCAGCAGAGGGAACGTTGGGCTGGTGACGTCAGGGACGCCCACTAGAGGACCACGTCTTACACATCAAGCGAGAAGCTAGGGCTGGGCCCAAATTCTACTGGCAGTTCAGGAGAGGGGAAGCTGTGCTGGACTGTGAGGAGTCGACAGTGCAAGTGAGAGTGAGGACGACGACGGAGGTACCTGTCTCCAGTACCCCAGAGAATAGGAGTAGGAAGGCAGTACCTGTTGAATGTGAGCACGGTGAGGACGCGTTACCATGAGGACGACGGAGGAACCTGTGTGTGGGAACTGTTCATCAGGAGACCAGAAGCCAGGACCAGGCTCCTCATCATCCCTCAACAGAGGACGAGTCAGCTTCATGATTGAAGTGAAATAAGGTAGATAATTGTCCCTCCCCTTACCCCTTTTGAGCTAGGCGAGCTAGAGTATTTTGTATGTTGTGAACATTTCTTCTCATTTTATTGTCTAAGTGGTAGGATATTAGGTTAGGAGCCAAGAGCATTTAGGCGTGAGTTGGTGCGTGTGAGCATTAACGTGGTGATGTTAGTGATCCTGGAAGGGTAGTCGGTGTGCAAGGAGCCACCAACGTACTCTGAAACGTCCAGCTGATCGCCTTGCTAGAGGCGTGGAAAAATCACGACGTTCTGACAGCTGGAGCCATCAGAACGTCATGCTGCCAGAGGCGCGAGGTGTGAGCCCACACTGGAGGAGTGGACCCAGTCAGCTGACCGTGTTGCCAGAGACGTGTCATCGAGAAATGCTGCCGCCAGCGGATGATTCCAAACATAGACATTTCTTTATGCCATTTATATGTGTATATATGTTTTTCTTCAGTAAACTTTTAAACTAACTAAGGAGTTTAAGTGAGCCTCTATTCTCTAGGGCTATAAATAAATATTTATGAGACCATTAGTGACACCATGTACTGCACATGATATTGCATCCTTGATTAAGGTAACCATTAAGACCACTGACGTGTTGCTGGGACACGAGCATAAACACCCAGCTGGCGACCTGAGTAGACCAGATAAAGAAGGAGAAAATGTCCCAGTGTCAGGACGGGCAGGTTTAGGTGAGTTATAGGAAGCTTGAACCTCCCCACTCGCTAGGGGTGTATAAGGCCAGCCCTTAGTTGACTGGGGGAGCCCAAGGGCGAGCAGTGGCGCCCGGTACTGAGGGGCTAAGACCTGGGACGACCCCAACCACAGGTTGGAGGGGGTGACACCTGACAATACAACTTCTTGATGACACACACACACACACACACACACACAACCACACACACACACACACACACACACACACACACACACACACACACCAACACAGAGGATATCCCAGAGGGTATAGACTCGTTTTCTCAAAGTTTGCTGATAATGCAAAAATTATGAGGAGGATTGAAACACAGGATGAAGTAGGAGGCTACAAGATGACCTAGACAGACTGAATGAATGGTCCAACAAATGGCTGCTAAAGCTCAACCCAGGTAACTGCAAAGTATTAAACTAGGCAGTGGAAACAGGAGGCCAGACACAGGATACAGAATAGGAGATGAAGGTCTTAATGAACGCGACAGAGAGAAAGATCTGGAGGTTGATATCACACCAAACCTGTCTCCTGAAGCCCACATAAAATGAATTACGTCTCGGCATATGCGAGCTGGCTAACATCAGAACAGCCTTCAGGAACCTGTTTAAGGAATCTTCATAATCTTGTATACCACATATGTAAGACCAATCCTGGAGTACGCGGCCCCAGCATGGAGCCCGTACCTTGTGAAGCACAAGACGAAGCTGGAAAAAGTTCAGAGGTTATGCCACTAGACTAGTCCCAGAACTAAGAGCATGAGTTACGAGGAAAGGCTGCGGGAAATGCACCTTACGACACTGGAAGACAGAAGAGTACGGGGAGACATGATCACTACCTACAAATTCTCAGGGGAATCGACAGGGTAGACAAGGATAAACTATTCTACACGGGTGGTATGCGAAGAAGGGGACACAGGTGGAAACTGGGTACCCACGTGAGCCACAGGGACGTTAGAAGGAACTTTTCAGTGTCAGAGTAGTTAACAGGT
>WNGS01003743.1:34551-54162 GCA_020271785.1 Procambarus virginalis
TAAAAAAAAGCTTTCGCATGATGGGTATGGGGTTCACAATAAACTGCCGCTCACGGGACGAGTATGGGGTGCCTGGTGATAACCTGGTTGATGGGGTTTTGGGAGTTCTTCTACTCCCAAGCCCGGCCCGAGGCCAGGCTTGACTTGTGAGAGTTGGTCCATCTAGGCTGTTGCTTGGAGCGGCCCGCAGGCCCAACATACCCACCACACCCGGCTGGTCCCGGAACTCCTTGGAGGATAAATCTAGTTTCTCTTGAAGAGGTCCACGGATGTTCCGGCACTTTTTCTTATACTCGCTGGGAGAAAGTTGAACAACCGCGGACCCCAGATGTGTATACAATGTTCTCTTGATTGTGCCTTTGGCACCCTGCTCTTCACTGGTTTTATTCTGCATTTTCGTCCATATCGTTCACTCCGGTAAGTTGTTATTTTACTGTGTTAGATTTGGGACCTGGCCCTCCAGTTTCTAGGTGTATATTATTGGATATCTTTCTCGTCTCTTTCTAGAGAGTACACTTTGAGAGCTCTGAGACTGTCCCAATAATTCAGATGCTTTATCGCATCTATATATGCCGTATATTTTCTCTGTATGTCCCTACCTATTCAGCACTGACATCTCCCTGCTCTGAAGGGGGAAGTGGTACTGAAACAGTCCCAAGACGGGTGACAGCACAAGGAATTGAAGAGTACAAGCAATGTGATGTGATCCCTGGATTTGAAAGTCTCTTATCCATTCCTATCATTTTCTGGACAGGTGCGCAAAATTTGCTGGTATGCTCACTAAACGTTAGGTCGGCAGAACCATTATTCCCAAATCCTTTACATGTGGTTTTCCTACTATGGGCACATTTGATTGTGTTTTGTTACTCTTTATTATGTTTAAGGTTCTCATTTTTTTCACGTACCTGAGTACCTGGAATTTTCATGTTAACACAGTTAATTTTTGATGCCCAGTCGAAAACTTCAGCTTGAAGTTTTTCAATTCCTTCAGCCGAGGGTAATTGACACGCACGCGACAATTTTTTGTGTCATCTGCAAAGATGATACGAAGCTGTGACTTGTATTTTGTTAATATCTGATATGAGAATAAGGAAAAGAGCGGTGCAAGGACTGTACCTGAGGACAGAGCTTTAACTGCACTTGGACTAGAGTTTATATAGTTGACCGTTACGCGCTGATACTGTTGGACAGAAAAACTGAGTATCCAGCGTCCACCTTTTACAGTTATTGCCCATTGACTTTATTTTGTGTGCTATCAATCCATAGTCACATTTATCGAAAAGCCTTTGCGAAGTACGTGTATATCACATTAGCACATGATTCTGTTTTTCTTCTAATGCCTCAGTGACTTTATCGTAGTGCTCAAGTAGCTGGTAGAGGCACGAACCTTCCCGCTCGAATCAATGTTGGCCTGGGTTGTGAAGTCCATTGTTCACAATGAATGGGGGAATGACTCCTAACACTCTCTCAATATTTTATGTATGATGTTAGTGCAATTGGTCTATAGTTCTTTGCCAATGATTTGCTCCCTCACTTGTGTAGAGGGGCAATATCTGTTGCTTTAAGCGCATCTAGTATCGCTCCCGTGTCCAAGCTCTTCTTCCTCCACACTATACTGAGTGCCTTGCTACCGGCACTTTGCATTACCTTTATAAATATGTCACGTCCTTTAAACTCTTTTATAAACTTATAGTTACTACAAATACCAATAACGATTAATAACGTTAGGTCTAACTGTTCAGTACATGCCTTTGAAATGTTGCCTTCTATTTCAGAAGGAACTTTAAATTTAAAAAAGGTTTAAATTTAAAAAAGGTCTAACTGTTCAGTACATGCTTTGAAATGTTGCCTTCTATTTCAGAAGGAACTTTAAATTAAAAAAGGTTTGAAGGGAAAAATGCGTCGGTGGCAGTCGGCTGGAGGAGCCTAGCCCAAGGACAGGCCGCCGTATGTTTCCGTGGGAATTTTTACATCATAATGTGGAGTACTGCGAGGAGGTCGGGAAGGTCAGGTCGGGAAGGTCAGCTATAGCTTGGCGAGAAGCAATATTATAGGATCAACGGGACTAACCTAATGGAACACGGTACACAAGTCGTGATGTTTATCACTGTTCGGTAATGTTTATTGTTTGTGATTATGTACGAACACGTACTGAACGGGGCAAGAATAGCTTTACCTACCTCATCCCTTTGTGTGCATTTTACTCTATAAACTTTAATTCATTGTTGTGACTTACATGTTCTTTAATACACACACGACTCGTTAAGCGACATGCTCCTGCCCCGCCCCTCATGATGAGTTTAGTACCACCAGTGGTACGGTAGAGCAGGCAGGAGAGCTGGCTAGGGTGAGGTACAGCAGGCAGGAGAGCTGGCTAGGGTGAGGTACAGCAGGCAAGAGAGCTGGCTAGGTGAGGTACAGCAGGCAGGAGAGCTGGCTAGGGTGAGGTACAGCAGGCAGGAGAGCTGGCTAGGGTGAGGTACAGCAGGCAGGAGAGCTGGCTAGGGTGAGGTACAGCAGGCAGGAGAGCTGGCTAGGGTGAGGTACAGCAGGCAAGAGAGCTGGCTAGGGTGAGGTACAGCAGGCAGGAGAGCTGGCTAGGGTGAGGTACAGCGGGCAGGAGAGCTGGCTAGGGTGAGGTACAGCGGGCAGGAGAGCTGGCTAGGGTGAGGTACAGCGGGCAGGAGAGCTGGCTAGGGTGAGGTACAGCGGGCAGGAGAGCTGGCTAGGGTGAGGTACAGCGGGCAGGAGAGCTGGCTAGGGTGAGGTACAGCAGGCAGGAGAGCTGGCTAGGGTGAGGTACAGCAGGCAGGAGAGCTGGCTAGGGTGAGGTACAGCGGGCAGGAGAGCTGGCTAGGGTGAGGTACAGCGGGCAGGAGAGCTGGCTAGGGTGAGGTACAGCAGGCAGGAGAGCTGGCTAGGGTGAGGTACAGCAGGCAGGAGAGCTGGCTAGGGTGAGGTACAGCAGGCAGGAGAGCTGGCTAGAGTGAGGTACAGCTGGCTAGGGTGAGGCACAGCAGGCAGGAGAGCTGGCTAGGGTGAGGTACAGCAGGCAGGAGAGCTGGCTAGGGTGAGGTACAGCGGGCAGGAGAGCTGGCTAGGGTGAGGTACAGCAGGCAGGAGAGCTGGCTAGGGTGAGGTACAGCAGGCAGGAGAGCTGGCTAGAGTGAGGTACAGCTGGCTAGGGTGAGGCACAGCAGGCAGGAGAGCTGGCTAGGGTGAGGTACAGCAGGCAGGAGAGCTGGCTAGGGTGAGGTACAGCTGGCTAGGGTGAGGTACAGAGGTACAAGGCTGGAACAGGCAAGTCTAGCTATAAGAACAGACAAAATATTGGAGGAGTTACCCTTGTTTTTCCTGATGGTGGGGAGGAGAGCCCTGGTGAGGTCAATGGGGCCCGTCAGGTTAACTCTGACCTGATCAACCACCATGTCGTTGGTGTGCCACTCTAGGCACGCGTGGGTCATCATGCCGGCGTTGTTCACTAGACACCACAGCTCTGCCAATCACATTTGAAATCATCATTACAAGTTCAGGGAATTGTCACAACAGAGATTACAGAGTTGATCACGAATGACCTAAACATTCAACTTTTCACTTGCCAAAGTCCCATTATGGGTCCTTTGTTTGAATTTATAATAAATGCAACACGTTAAAAATAATGTCAAAATTACGGAAATATTAACAGTTTAACAGATCATACAGTTCACATGATGTCACGGGAGGCGGCCACTATACACCACCACTGCCTACTTCTATGGTACTTCTGTACTTTGTAGTTTACGAAGAACGAAAGGACGAGTAGCACGGGCTATGGCGAGCCCGTAGTGGACTCGCCTGGCATAGGAGCGGGGCTGTTACTCTTCTATTAGATCGTTCCCGTACTATAGTTCACTTTCATGCTCAATTCCGCGTCTTAAAGAATGTACGTATTTGTATAATTTTAAGAACAATTTTAGGGAGAGTCACATTTTGGCAATAAACACATGAAAAACTTATAAACCAAAAATATTTAACTAACCTTTGCCATCGTCGTCCCAGAGCTGCTTCAGCTTATCCTGGAGGGAGCGGAGCATGTTTGGTTTAGTAAAGTCGAGGTAGACGGTGTGGACGCCAGCCTTGGTGAGCGCCAGGGCGCCCTCGCCCTGCAGGTTGAGGCAGGTGGCCACCACCGTCCACCCCCACGAGGCCGCCCTCCTGGCCACCTGGTAACCTATACCACTGTCGCACCCAGTCACCACCACTATCCGCCCGCTCGGGTCCACCTCCCTATTGGTGAAGGTCGTCCACACGTACCTCAGTATTACACAGGTCATCACACCAGCTACAGCTGACCAAGGTAGTATGTGGTAGTGAAGCATGGCCGGGGTCCTCCTGGGGTCACCTGGGGTCACTGACCACTTCCCTCTAGCTTCACAACCTACAAGTCGGAAAGTTACATTTTAGGCAACAGTTTATTATTCTTAAATTTGCCCCGAAGGGAGAGTTTATCGGGCAGTGCCACTTTTGAATGGACGTACCGCCATAGTAACCTGTACAACACTCTCCAATATAGGCAGGCTAGGGGAAAGGGGGGCCAATGGATGTGTTAAAGGACGGGACACAGCAAACCGACACGGCTAGGTACTCTTACACATCAACGGAGCCTTCGACAAAGCACAAGGGATCAAGATCTTTAACGAGCTTTCATGCACGAGTACCAAGGCGAGACTCGTGAAATGGGTTGAAGATTACCTCACATGGAGGAGGGCCAAGCTCTGCTTCAATGGAGCAGACTCTAGAACACTTCTCATCTGAAGTTGCCTAGCAAGTGGTTAAATAGCTCCTATAGGAACACTTCACCCTTAAAGCTGGTGTCAAGATTAACAATTTTCTTATGAAATTAAGAGAAGAGCAGATATGATGTATATTTACGTCTACGGTCTAAGGAGCATTAATATTGTAACCATGAACCATGCGCACGTGCTGAACAACCCTTCCTCTACAGTGCTCACCGCGGCACTAAACATTTACAAGAGTGCTCTAACGTACCCGAAGACCCACCAGTAGAAAAACGGGACATTCAATTTCGCCAACCGCCGTGACTTTCCTCGTACATCGGTTTGTAGCCTTCAGGAATTTATACGTCGAAATAAGACACATTATTGAACAACATGAGGTTTAGAGACTACTTACNATGGGTGAGTCCCGGAGGCTCCCCGGAGCTATCCCAGGCTGATATGCTAATTTCAGACTTTGGCATCAGTCATGTGTATGGAGTTCTTAGGCCTACCGGAGACCACGGCCAGAACCGGGCCCCCTCAGAGAGGCACGGGGAGCAATGGCCTATAGAAGCCCCCGTGTGGTTGGAAGCATTCTATGTCTGCCATCGACCGGGACAGGCACCCAGAAAGGTAAGCGCCCAAAACAAACCCCTATTCTGGTTAAAATTGCTACCAAAATCCGAACTAGTGGATAGAACTCCCAAACAGAAAAACAAGCAAACTAGTGTGACGTCACACGTCACCGCGCCGCTGTCTGCGCAGCTCCCCCCTCCCCGGGAGGGGGAAGGTGGAGCCCCAGACCTCCCACGCCGGCTATCCACCCATCAGTTCTGAGGCTGGATGTCAAGACACGCGAAAAACCGCCGACCGGAGGGAGGGAGGGTTGCCGGGGAGCCTCCGGGACTCACCCAGAAAATGGCGTTTCATTACATTCAACGCTGGTTTTCTGGGGGGAGCCCCGTCGGCTCCCCGGAGCTAACTACCCACAGAGGAAGATCAAAGGGACGGAACCGGGAGGCGGACACCACCCAAACAACCAAAACGCTAAAACCAAAGGAGCAGGAAAACACAGCGACCCGACCCCCAGAGGCAAATGCCCAAAGGAAAAGAGCCGACGAAAAACAAACCGGAACCGAAGAGGCACTACCAACCGAGGAGAAGACAGAGCACGCTGACCAGAAACCAGGATGGTGCAAGCGGCGCACGAACAGGCCGGAGGGGAAACGAAGCACAAGACAGCTTACTAAGCGGTGTAGAAGCAAGACCGAAAGCAAGCCAAAGCGACTCCGCCAGCGCCGCACAAAAAGAGAGAGAGGCGACAGTATGTGGCACGACGACGGCCCCCAACCCCCACCAAAAAACCAGGCCGACGCTAACAAGAGGAACCACCTAAGAAGGTACAGGAAAAGGAAGGACCGCCAAAACACCCCATACTGCCGCCAAGAGAAACACGCAGGTGGGACACCGACCACCAGCCGGAGGCGAGACCACGAGGCAGACGGAAGCAGCCCCGACAAGGCCCCTCCGAGCCCAGGAAAAGGCGGAGCCGCAAGAAGATCTCGGGCGCGACCACCGAACTCAGGTGGTACAAGGAGATGGAACGTCTGCCGAACAGACAAATCCCAAAGCAAGCAAACCCGCCAGGAGAACAAATGACGGGTCCGACGCGAGACATCGCAAGACCCCAAAAAACCAAGTGGCAGGGCAAGCAAGGAAACCAAAGAAGGCGGAAGGGTTGCCGCCAGAACCCTACCCGAACCAAGAGGTACGAGCAACAGCAACAGACCGAGACAAAGAAGCACACCACAGGACACAGGCCGAAAAAAGCCCAAGAAGCCAAGGAACACACGCAGAACACCCCTGTGGCAGAGGAGGAAAACAAGGGAACACACAAACAATGAAGTGGTGGAAACCGACCACGTCCCCCAACATAGCAGCAAGTGCAGGCAAAACTGACCAAAGGAGATGCCAGGAAAACGACTGGGGTGAGGCAGGACGAAAGAGCAGAAGCATAAAAACCCCAGGAGTAAGGACACGCCACTGCGAAACACGGTACTAATGCACACGCGCAGTAGTAGCAACATACAACCTGGTGGATAAAGACAGGCTGTTTAACACAAGGGGCACACGCCCTAGGGGACGCAGGTGGAAACCGAATGCCCAAATGAGCCACAGAGACAGTAGAAAGAACTTTAGTGTCAGAGTGGTTGACAAATGGAATGCATTAGGAAGCGATGTGGTGGAGGCTGACTCCAAACACAGTTTCAAGTGTAGATACGATAAGAGCCCAATAGGCTCAGGAAACCGTACACCTGTTATAAGATTGACGTTTGAGAGGCGGGACCAAAGAGCCAGAGCTCAACCCCCGCAAGCACAACTAGGGGAGTATACACCACCGCAACATGCCACAGGTAAAGAGCAACTCGCTCCGGCAAAGGCAGAGAACGGAGCAGATAGACCCCAGACAGGGCCCACTGAGACACGACAGAACCCAGCAGGCCCAGGAACCCGCCTACCAGGCGACCGACGGCGGAGAAACCCCGCTCAAAACCGGCTGGATGGGGAACCGGGAGCTCATGTACACCCCAAGCCCGGCCCGAGGCCAGGCTAGACCGGCCAAAGGGAGGCCCACCAGGAAGACGCATGGGGCGGCCTGCAGGCCCACAGACTCCCCACAACCAGGATGGGCCATAACTAAGTCGAAGGCAAGCTAGTGTGCCCCGAAAGTCCACAGACCGTACCATAGGGGCATAACTTGCAATCCCCTCACAGAGTTCAGTGGCATACCGATAATAGGTTAAGTAACAATTGTAATTACGAAACCATAAGATGCTTATTGTAACCTACTAAGTAGGTCAGGTAAGGTCGGTGTTTTCCACGAAGTTTTTTAAGGGAAACCATTATGTTTAGTATGGCACCTATGCACGGAACGAAGAAGTCAATATTGACGTAATAAAGATGCGGTGACGGGTTGGTGCAAGAGAGAACCGGATCAGCACCTCCAAGGATACCCGATCAACCAGGCTGTGACTCATACGTCGGGCAGCAAGCAGCCATGTCCAACAGCCAGCATGACCAGTCCAGGAGGCCTGGTCGATGACCGGGCCGCGGGGACGCTAAGCCCCGGAAGCACCTCAAGTTAACCTCAAGATAAGGTACCAGCGAGAAGGCGTATGCTCGCAAGGAGGTCGTGTAACAACTGCAGACCTCTGATGGATATACAGTGTTCCCCGAGTGTGCCTATGGCACCACTGCACTCCACTGGTACTATCCCGCAAGTTCTACCAGATAGGCGGGACCCAAAAGCCAGAGCGCATAAACCTTGCAAGCACAGCCAGAAGCCCTACCAGGCGAGTACAGAACCAACACCACAAACCCCCACACCACATAACACTAACAAAGGTGGGACCCCTGAATGACCCTAGCATGGGATGGACATGCACAAGAGTGGGACAGGAAGGGGTGAAAAAAGGGGACCGACACTGGTGTGCGAACGGTCTCAGTCGTACAAAAAGAGACCTAAAGAAAGACAGGCATATAACACCACATCCAGCGCCCTGCCAAAAGACGCCAGACCGCAGAAACTCACCTGGCAAACGGTGGCTCGAAGTGACACGACTCAACCGAGCCCAGAAGAACCTGGGAGCACCGCCAGGTGAAGCCAGAGCCGGACCTGCAGGAGAGCAAGGAAGAGGCGAAGAAGGCGGCCCACACCCATGACACAGGGGAAACCTCGGCGGCCTCCCCACAACTGGAACCCAGGACACCCCCGGAGCGAAAAGGGGCACATACCGCGGCAAGGGAGAAGAGCGAAAGGCGAAGCACTGGAGCAAAAAGACGACGAACACCGGCACTACACACCGCCCAGACCAAAACAAACTCCGCGGCGCACGCGCATGACATGCCGGCCGAAAACGCGCAACCTACCCTGCGGGAAGGCGGCAACCAAGACTACTGCACAAGAAAAGTAGCCAAAAGAGTGAGCAGGAACAAGAAAACCGGCCAAAGAAGCGAAGACAGAGCCCAAAAAAGGCACGCAACCGGCCACAAGTAGCCCAACAGGCCCAAAAAAGAGCCCAACAGGGCCACAAGTAGCCCAACAGGGCCACAAGTAGCCCAACAGGCCACAAGAGCCCAACCGGGCCAAAAGTAGCCCAACAGGGCTACAAGGAGCACAACAGGACCACAAGGAGCCCAACAGGGCTACAAGTAGCCCAAACTCGCCAACAAGGACGAGGAGCCGACAGACGTTCCAATAACGCGGGAAGGAGGAAAAACCTTCCCGAACCCTCGAGAACACGGAAGCCAAAACCAGTCCCGAAGGCACACAAAGGCGCATGCGCACCCGAGACCAGTAGTCATGTAGAACCCCCAAACGGGGAAACATGACGAAAACACCGTCCCCCCAAAAAAAAAGGGTGGGGGAAACATCCACCCACAGGACGGAACCAACCGACTCAAAGGCCAAGGAACCGAGCCCGGGGAGGGGCCGACGCCCAACAGCACGTACGGCGAGTGGAGAGGAAAACCCCACTCCGCGTAACCACAAGCCCCGCCGAGAGGGGGATAAAAACCCCACGGGGTCCTATGGGGCCAAGGCCCCCCAAGTCAGCCCCTCCGCAGCCCCGGGAACCCACACAACAGGCCCCGGGCCGAGCCGTCCCCCTAAAGCCCCGGCCGTACCAGAAAACCGGGACAGCCGTGAAAACACTAAGGAAGGGAGCCCACTGGCAGACTCTTACAACACGGCTGGAGGAACAGGCTCGAATGCCCCCGTCACTACCCCGGAAGGGGATTTCCCCGAGACTGCCCGAGTCTCAACACCACCAAACCCCGCCCTGAACCTACAGACGGTAAGGAACCGGATGCAGGCAGGAAGGGGAATCCAGGGGAAAAACAAGAACCAAAACGGGGCAGCCCCGGGGCTCCCGGGGAGTTACCACGAGAGCGTTGCCACCACCAAGGCTCAAGTGCAACGCCTCTGCTGCCCGCACCAGCTGAGCACAACTGGGTAACCGAGCCATAACGAGCAACAAACTCGCAGGGCTCCGGGTCGAAGGTGTCACCGACCCCACAGGCAGCAGACGGAGGCAAAACAGAGAGTCACCCAGAGACAAGGGGTGAGCAACCCTCAAACTCGCTGGAAGCGAGGGGGGGGCTCTGGGGTCACATCCATCGGACCCACGCGCCCCCAGGGGTTTCCCAGGGTCCCGAGCGTTTACTATAAGAGGACTCGCGCTCAGGTAATCCCAGGCAGGGTACTGCTAACCGGCACCCAAAACTACCAAACAACTTTCTAAGAGCTGAACCCCCGGGACGTGTACACTCACGGGGACCTAGCAGGGGGTACCACCAGAAAACTCAGAACACAAGGGACACCAGGGGCAAGAACGAAGGCAGACCCCCCCACCAGGTAGATAAACAAAAAGAAAAAGAAAACCCGCAAGAGGACAGCGTACCCAAGCGGAACAGAGCCGGCCGCTATGATTGGGAAAAGACAAGCTGCACAGTACCCTGCGCCCCACCAGTGCAAAAACTGCCCCTTACTCTAAGGCGAACAAGGGAGACAGAACACCCGAGCACACAAAGAGCGGCCGAAAACCAAGCAGTAAACGGCCTAGCAGGGGCAGACCCCAAGGAACTTGTGGAAGGTGGCCCCAAGTCCCAAGGGCAGTACTTACAGGGCACCTAGGGAAGGGAACCCTAGGCGCATGCAGCCCGAGTACTGGAGAATCACTCCCGGCTCGCGCACCACCTAGAAAACAGACACCACACTCTAGGTGCAGTGCTGAAACAACCACTGGAGCCGGAGCACATAACCGGTGCCTATAGCATCAGCCGAAGAACTGATGGGTGGATAGCCGGCGTGGGAGGTCTGGGGCTCCACCTTCCCCCTCCCGGGGAGGGGGGAGCTGCGCAGACAGCGGCGCGGTGACGTGTGACGTCACACTAGTTTGCTTGTTTTTCTGTTTGGGAGTTCTATCCACTAGTTCGGATTTTGGTAGCAATTTTAACCAGAATAGGGGTTTGTTTTGGGGCGCTTACCTTTCTGGGTGCCTGTCCCGGTCGATGGCAGACATAGAATGCTTCCAACCACACGGGGGCTTCTATAGGCCATTGCTCCCCGTGCCTCTCTGAGGGGGCCCGGTTCTGGCCGTGGTCTCCGGTAGGCCTAAGAACTCCATACACATGACTGATGCCAAAGTCTGAAATTAGCATATCAGCCTGGGATAGCTCCGGGGAGCCGACGGGGCTCCCCCCAGAAAAATTTCAAAAACTGTTGGCATTCTTTCTAAGATCAGATATTATGTACCCCGCCCTGCCCTGGTGACTTGCTTCCTCATCTATCCATACTCAACTATGGTATTTGTGCTTGGGGTTCTTCTACCCAAAATCATTTACGTCCTCTAATTACTCGACACAAAGCTGCTATTAGGACAATATCCAACTCTGGCCCCAGACATCACTCGGCACCCCTACTCAAATCTATGAATGATATTAATCACTGCACATTCTCTCATGTGTCTTATACATATATAAAACGCTGAACTGTAATGCCAATCCTGACCTCAAAAGCTTCATTGAAGGTTGTAACAGAACCCATGAGCACCACACCAGAAACACAGTTTTGATATTCCAAGAGTACGACTTAATCAAACTAGAAATGCTCTACAAATCAAGAGACCCAGAATGTGGAATGACCTTCCCAACCATGTTAAAGACTGTACCTCTCTTGACCAGTTTAAGATAAAACGAAACAATACCTAATAAATTCCCTGTAACCTACCTTACCCCTCTATTGTCAACCCATGTCTTATTTTTTTAATCAACGCTGTTTGTCGACCTATTGTATTTGTGCTACTTTTTCAGTCATGTTCCCCCCCCCTTTTTATCTATTTGTATTTGTTCTCTACACATTTTATTCTTTACACTCAATTAGTATAAAGTTTTAGATATTAATGTTTTTCCTGCCCGAAACGCATTGCGTAATAGTGGCTTTAGGCATTGTATGTACTAGCTCTATCTATAAGCCGATCAATTTATGTAAAATCACTTTTGTACCTTACCTGAATAAACATTTATATTTATTTATTTATTATTTTATATGGGCTAAACTAGTCTAAAGTAGCTACAAAATGATTTTTCTAGAAGGAAACCACCAGAAGGCTGCAATTTAAAATTTAGGAAACTGCAATATAATATTTTTAGGACATTGTCTGCCCCCTCCCAAGCCATGAGAGGCTTCTTGAGGCGACGCTGCACGAAGGAGACCGCTCGTGTCAGGTTCACTACATGCCTCGCCAACTAGACAAGCGTCTCTTCAACCAACATCATGGGGAAAAAATTGTCAAGTCAGTCTGGCGGGAAAGTTGAGGCCCAATGTGTCGCATCTAGACACCCCCCCCCCCCACACTTACCTAAGCGATTTCATGAATTTTGAAAAAATTGAGGTTACTACGTTTTTTCTATTTTTGGGGGGTAGCAATTTCAGTGCTTCACAATATAAAAAAAAGCCGAAAAGGGTGGTGGAAACCCTCGCACAGACAATCTATATAAATAAAAAATGGAAATGTTAGTTTGTTCAAAATAGCTAATCTCAAAGTTTTTCCAATTACTTTGAAATTGATACAACATTTATGCGCATCTGAGCAGGTTTTTATATACATACTACAGATGTCACGTCTGTGATGGGGATTTTTGTTTTTGTTGTTTTAACTTTCCATGCGAGGGAGATCTTCGAAAGCTCATTACCAATTGCTTTGAAATTTTTACAAGGTTGCATTCGAATAGGTGCGTGTTTTTATATACCTACTATATATGTGCACCTTATCTGTGACAAGTAAAAATTTTTGAAAAACTGCGCCATGTGTTGCACGTAATAACATGCTATACTAAATGTTAAAATTCCATTTAATGTTTCCGATTCCATTGATAAATTTAATTTTCATAGATTGATTTACTTTCATTTTGATTTAATTATTGTGTGTGACATTGCGTTGGAAATGAGCTGTGTTTACCATACCGTTCATTTTGCGAGTTTAGTTTTTTTTAACTTTTATTTCAGTGATGGGAACATCAGATCATTTGGGAATATCTGACGAGGGAATGGGAAATGGGGAGGATGAGGGGAAGGGGGGATGGTAGGGAGGACAAGGGAGTGGGAGATGGTGGGGAGGACTGAGAAAGGGGAAGGTTATGTGGTTCCAACGCACATGCGTTGCCGAGCCACAGCAACGCGTGGCTGGGTACAGGCAGTCATAAATAAATGTAAATGTTCGTTTGTCATAATCAATAATCTTCGAAACCTCTTTACGATTGCTTTGAAATTTGATAACGTACAATTCGAATATGCGCATGTTTTTATATACCTCCTATATAGATGCCACCCCTGTGACAGGTAAAAACCATGATTTGAAAAACGGCGCCATCTGTTCTACACGAGACCAAACATGCTATACTAAATATGTTAAGATGCCATTGATAAATTAAATTTTCATAGATTTCGATTTTATGATTTTAAAATCTTTTATGAAATGATTTTTTCTTTTTGATTTAATTATTGTGCGAGACATTGCATTGGAAATGAGCAGTGTTTACCATACCGTTCATTTCGTATGTATAGTTTAATTTTTCCATCTCGTTTTTAACTTTCTTATATTTCAGTGATGGGAACAATCAGATCATTTCGTTACCAGTTATCCGATGGGAATCATTAGATCATTTGAGAATACATCGGACAAGGGAGCGGGGAATGGTGGGGACGAGGGGATATGGAGAGGGGGGAATGGTGGAGACGAGGGGATAGGAAGAAGGGGAATGTTGCTGTGGCTCAGCAACCCATGTGCGTTGCTGAGCCACAGCAACCTTCCCCCGTCTCCCAGTCCTCCATGTGTTGAGCAACTAGTATACAATATATTCTGTATATAATATGTACTGTATATAATATGTACTGTATATAATATGTACTGTATATTGGCTGTGTAAGGGTTTCCACCACCCTTTTCAGCTCTAAACTTTATATTGCAAAGCACTGAAATTGCAAAAAAAAAAAAAAATGTGCAGACACGTGCACATGCGTTTTGTACACTTGTGCAAAAAATTGCAAGAAATGAGTGCGCGCAGTTTATATGAAGACATTTGTACAGATAATAGCATCTAATAACATTGACTAAGCTACCACAAAATCCTTACAGAACAATTTTTTTATAAATTTTCAACAAGTAAAGAATTACGGTGTAAAGATAAGAGTACCTGAAACACTGCATGAGCAACGGGTCGTTAATATTTGTACTGTGGAGACGTCGCTGAAGTGCATCTCAAAAATCTTCAGCGAATCCCACATCTCTTTCCTGTAAGTCTGTAGAGTCTCCTCACTCGCTGCCTCAATCATTCGTCTGAGCTGACCAGCGTTTCTGCTCAATATTCCTGTGCGGTTAGGGAGGTTACCTGTCGGTCAAGAGGTACACGATTAGTAACTGGCAAACTTGCAAGGAAATGCTTGCAATGAAAGTAGCAACGCTTCACTGGGAATTACATCATGAAGCTACTCTGATTCAAAATCGAACCGGCGAAGCTCTGGTTAGTTTCCACTGTGTATCACTAACTACTATGTGAAGTAGTTAGTAGAACTACTACGTATTCGCCCATGAATAGGGTAGTGGCATTTTATGTTTTATCGATTTATTATGCCAGCCTCGCTAGCATTTTTCCAAGTTTAGAACCGTTTAAAAATAAATTTAAAATTGTAAATTAAACTTAAGAAATTAAAATTTTATTCAAACTAATCTTCGAATATGAGTTCATAACTATATTTAATATTCTGCAAGTGTAAAGTTCTGGCCAATTAAGGTCAAGATATACATTAAGAACCAAGGACTACCCTAGGTATCCCAAACATAAGTAATTATTCTTGTGCAGTAAATAAGGACCATGTTTCAGTAGAAACTTTTCCCCCATAGACGTCTCCATCGCTTCTTTGACAATGTTGCTGGAATTTCTAAATTTAGAGGAGGAAAGGCAAGGAAATAACCATGTTAGGGTGCTCAGTGAAGACTATCAAATCGTGTCAAGATTACCAAATGAAAATATTAGGCTTGTGTCATGCGGTAATTTTGCACGATAATTTAGTCAAATAAAGGATGAGAGGGAGATTAAAAAGAAAGGTTACAAGAGGAAGGGACCTTTAAAACTTAGTTTTCCAAGCACAATTTCATAGTTATTTTCCTTCCCCCATATCTAGTACCCTCGACGGGATGGGGGGGGGGGGACCTCGTGTTCTAGGGGGGCTCCCCATCTCCCATTATCACGTGGGATCCAGCCTTTGAGACCTGCTTGCCGAACAAGCAAAACCGAGCGAGTCTCGGGCAGTATCAAGCGTGTTAAGCGAAGCCTTTACAAAAGTTGTACCATAGGATGGAGGACTACTCACACGGTCTGACGACGACTACAGAGGTTCCAGAGGAGTCCAACTCTAAGCGTAGGCTCTGGCTGAAGCCTTCTATGCCCCACTTTGTGGCACAGTAGACCGATATCTTGGGTACGGGTACTTGCCCTGCTGGAGAAGACACCATCACCACACGACCTGCCACAAATAATGACAAGAATCAAGCTTAAGAGTTGAAAAGAAGCCAATGTTCAGCTTTATGTTGCAATTTGTAGTTTCAGAGTCCATTAATGGGTCTTCAAGCTCCTTCCTATTGGGGGGTGGGGCTTATAGGAGCATGGCGCCTCGCTAGCCACATCTTAAAATAAGCTTAACCTACTGTATCAAGCTTGGTCAGCGTTTTACCTAAAAGTTGCTAGTTAGTCATACAAATTACTTAGTTTAGCTCTTGACATTCTAACGAAAACATAAGTAATCGTAAGCAAATGACTACCAAACTACACACAAATACAAATATTCAGTCAGGTAAAGTACATACATACAAGGAGGAATACAAAAGTTGATGGATTCATAGATAGAGCTAGTATATACAATGCCTAAAGCCACTATTATGCAAAGCGTTCCGGGCAGGAAAAACACCAAGACTAAACTTAATACTAATTTAGATTAAAGCATAAATTGTGTTGCGAAAAAATCAGAATGGGAAAAAAAGGAGGGGGGGGGGGGAAACATAGCAGGAAAAAGCAAAAAGACAATTTAGTCAAACATCATTGTTACAAATCTTAGACATGGGTTGACATTTAGGGACGAGGTAGGTTACATAGAGATAATTAGGTGGTACTTAGTTTTCATCTTAAACTGGTTTTATATTAAACACAAGTACAGACTTCAGTCCGTCCTGGACCATTATCAAGTCGACAATCTACTTGCCAATGTGGACGGACCGAAACGTCGTCGTCTATCTTCTGGTGCGGCCATTTCTTCAGCCCCGTTATTGTGACCGTCTGCTTCAGCAAAATATTGGACATCTAAATTTAATACGACCCATATGCCATACTAGACGTAGTAACGTTAAGAGTTCATGCACTTTGCCGAACTAGTGATGTTACATTTCATTAGTCTTTCGATCAAATTTAGTTTTTAAAAGTACTCTAGGACTAGGGAGCCGGTCGGCCGAGCGGACTGCACGCTGGACTTGTGATCCTGTGGTCCTGGGTTCGATCCCAGGCGCCGGCGAGAAACAATGGGCAGAGTTTCTTTCACCCTATGCCCCTGTTACCTAGCAGTAAAATAGGTACCTGGGTGTTAGCTGTCACGGGCTGTTTCCTGGGGGTGGAGGTCTGGTCGAGGACCGGGCCGCGGGGACACTAAAGCCCAGAAATCATCAAGATAACCTCAAGATCAAGATAAGGACGCCGCCTCCCCGCCCTCCCTCCACTGTCATGCCCAAGGACGCGACATTCACTAAACTAACGCTCCACGCTGCCGTGATATCCAGTAGATTGTTATTTAACAAGTAAATAACTTTTACACTGCTACCCTACCCTATCAGGATTTGGGATTACACAGCTATGAGCTCAAACGTACTTTAATAGGGACTTTAACAAACTAATACATCTCAAAGGAATAGAGTAGCTTAGGCTATTTCTACCCCCCCCCCCTTAACGTCCCCATTTTGCTGGAGGGTTACTTGTACCTGGAGTTAGAAGGAAACTAACGAGAGATCTGACCCAACTTCAAACTTTGGGTACAGCACAAGAATCTCCCCTAACGTCACCCAACACAAGTTAATGATTTAGTTACAGACAAAGCACCTCATCACTTGGGTCTTGGCACGAGGTCATTAGGCAATCTGTTCCAAAATAATGTAACATTTTAAGTCAATAATCACTGGGCAAATTATGCCTGATAAATCATAGCGGCTCAAACAGTCGCGTTTTGTATGTACGAGTCCAGCTGCTAGGTTAGTGTAGCCTAGTACAGTATATCATTTACCCTCCATTGTAACTAATATTTAAGTTGACAAGACCACACACTAGAAGGTGAAGGGACGACGACGTTTCGGTCCGTCCTGGACCATTCTCAAGTCTACAATCGACTTGAGAATGGTCCAGGACGGACCGAAACGTCCTCGTCCCTTCACCTAGTGTGGTCTGGTCAACATAATTTAGCCACGTTATTGTGACTCATCGCCTGCAACTAATATTTAAGCAGTCCATTATAGGCTGCTGGGCATGTTTTAGCTTACATGCTCCCCACTTGGGGCAGGACAAACATCTTAATTGTGACACTAGCTCTCCACATATGTCAGTTGCTTAATTCGCACACAATGCACGTGAATTTTTAGTCCCGATATACAAGGGTGACTGACAGGAGGCGCCGAACTAAAAGCCAGGATCTAACTTGCATAATACGCAAATTGAGGGAGAAGAGGGGTAGTAAAAAAAAAAAAAATAACACCTGGAGCACAATAACTGACATCAGAATGGGTTCTGGGATGACGCATCTTGCCTTGCAGGTTAAATTCAATTCTATGACCAGGCGACAAATCAGGAAAGAGGTTGGGCCGAGTGCATTTTCTTTGATTGGCAGAAAGTCTGACAGTACCCCATACGAGACTAATGCACAGCCTGGAGATTTAGACAGGAAGGGAAGGCACTATTGGATAAGGGAGTACCTAGCAACAAGACAGTCACCGAGGGGGGGGGGGGGGGGGGGGGGGAAGTGGCGAGGAACAGCGGAAGTCCCGCAGGGTTCAGTTCTTTGACCCATAATATTTGACATTTAAACTGATCTCACAGATGGAATAGACTTTCTTCAATGTTTGCAGATGCAAAAAAATACGAGGATTGAGAGCGAGGAAGATAGCACGAGGCTACAAGATGACCTAGACAAACTGAAGGAATGATCCAACAAATGGCTACTAAAGTTCAACAAAGTACATGCAAGGTAATGAAACTAAACAGAGGGAACAGAGGCCAGACACAGGGTACCGAATGTGAGACTAAGTCCTCAACCCGTCCTCTGACCAAGTCCATTCCATCTAGCGGTCGGCCCCAAAGACGCATTAATTCACAGCTTCATTCAAAATAGCAATTTCATTAAATATAAAATTCTTATTTTATATTAGTATGTACACATTTAGGTACTGGTTAGGTGTTTAGGTTCTGTTGGCGGTTATTTGTATTACGTGGGTGAAGCATTTACAGTTGAGAGTCTTAACAAGTCATTGAACCACTTGTTCCAGAAGTGTTCGAACGGCATCAGTCGAGTCTTGTAAACCGTCCCTCCCCCCCAACCCATTCATAAACAAGGGGTAGGCAGGTGCATGGATATGGACAGTTTGTTTAAGAGGACGGGCTAAAATCTGCAATGAACCTGATCAAGTGGATCACACCGAACCCGTCTCCTGAAGCCCACATCAAAAGAATATCAATTGCGGCGTATGTAAGGCTTTCTATCAGAGCTTCCCTTAGAACTTCATTCAAGGAATCTGTCAGAACATTTTATACCACATGTCTGACCAATCTTTGAGTATGCATCGCCAACATTGAATCCATACCTTGTCAAGCACAAGACAAAGCCGAGAAGGTTCAAAAGTATGCTATTATACTAGTCTCCGACCTAAGGTACGAGTTGCAAGGAAAGGCTGCCTGAATTTCACCTCGCTTTGCTGGAAGATTAGTTCGGAGAGACACGATTACCACATACAAAGTTAAAGGGACCGACAGGATAAACCAGGATATTTTGCACTGGTGATACTCAAGGTGACAGGTGGAAGCCAAGTACCCAAATGAGCCAGTCAGTCAGTATGAAGAGCTTTCAGCGAGTTAAAATTAATGCATTGGAAGTTGTGGAGGAGCGACTCCATACACGGCTGAAAATTTAAACACGATTGAGCCCAATAGACTCGGGAATATGTACGCTAGAACATTTACAGTCTAGATGCGGGACTAAAGAGCAAGTTGAACACCAGCAAGCGCACTAGGCTAGTACACTCCTCATTTGGCAATTTAATATCTTGCTAATTTACTAGTATCGTTCAAATAGTTATATCGTAAAGAGCTGTATACTAGAGCTTTCTGCAGTTTGAGAGTAAGCAACGTCTGTCGACACTCAGAAATAGGCATTTTAATAGGCGGTAACTGTTGAAGGTGCAGCTGAGGTTTATCACACGCAGCTTTAGTGCTCTCGTCAGTATCACTAGACGACACCTATACGAGAGGTGGAATGTTTACAAGAGATTCTGGAACCATTGCTCTATTAAGAGCAGATTTTAACGTGCCAAGTATTTAGCGAAGTTGGGTGGTCAAGTGCCTGAAACATTTACTTTAAATTACTCCAAGCAATTAGCAATGGATACTTAAAGTAAGTGGGTATCAAGTACACGTTTAATTTATTCAAAGTGGCAGACACAGATCACAAGTTTAGAGTACCGTAAAATTCTACGGAACACCAAACCCCTTT
>WNGS01003744.1:23443-42762 GCA_020271785.1 Procambarus virginalis
GTATATCCATCTAGGAAGAGTTTCAAGTCAGGGTCGAACTACGGGCTCACCATAACCCGTGCTACTTGGAACTTTTTTGTTCCAGGTAGCGAATCTTAAACAAGAACAAGCAGCAACAAAGTCAGGGTTATCGTAGATGTGTAAGACCTTGCAGGTGTAGAGTCGAGGTTCGCCGGGTCCTCTATATTGTCGACTCTCATGACTGTCCTTCGTCAGCACGCGAGGATACAGTGCTGTAGTGTCATCAGCACGCGAGGATACAGTGCTGTAGTGTCATCAGCACGCGGGATACAGTGCTGTAGTGTCATGAGCACGCGAGGATACAGTGCTGTAGTGTCATCACACGCGAGGATACAGTGCGTAGTGTCATCAGCACGCGAGGATACAGTGCTGTAGTGTCATCAGCACGCGAGGATACAGTGCTTCTTTATAGTTTCATCAGCACGCGAGGTACAGTGCTGTAGGTCATCAGCACGCGAGGGATACAGTGCTGTAGTGTCATCAGCACGCGAGGATACAGTGCTGTAGTTTCATCAGCAACGCGAGGATACAGTGCTGTAGTGTCATCAGCACGCGAGGATACAGTGCTGTAGTGTCATCAGAACGCGAGGATACAGTGCTGTAGTGTCATCAGCACGCGAGGATACAGTGCTGTAGTTGGTAACCTCGTCTTGTCTGGCATTAGGATGAGGAATATAACTTAACAGTGAACAAAGATATACATGTTTCCATGTCCCGCGGTCTCTATAACACCCCGACGCATCAAAGCCTCTTACAACCACGTAAGTAAAGACGAAATATAACACCTGTGAACTATAATGTTGTTGTTGTTGTTGTTAAAGATCGCTACCTGGAACAAGTTCCAAGTAGCACGGGCTATGGTGAGCCGTAGGGTAATTATAATGTTGTTGCTGAACACAGAACATGAAACAACGGAATTGTACTCCGACAGTCACTTATTTTATAACGAAAATATGTAGCTGGTGATAGCGTGCCCCGGGGGGGGGGGGCACTTCACAAGTGGGCGTTACGTAGCATCGTTAGTAATGGTTCACTTTTTTTTTTTGCGGGGTTATTCCTGGGCAGGCCCTAAGCCTCTGGTTGGCCCACTAAGTGTTGCTTTAATGGTTCACGTGTCAGATACCTTCTGACGGTCAGAGTTATAGACATGAGTGTGACCACTTTCAAGGAATATTGCTTATGTGGGAATGAAGACATAGCCAAGATCGCCGAGGTCCGAACACCGCCCGTGAACACCACTACCCGTCTCAGGTCAAACGTTCGCTTTTGGCCACTTCTCCAGATGACCCGGCAACGTGATTGGCTAAATGATCAGATGAACAATGCGCAATCAATAGTATCTGAGGCGGGATGGCCCATAGGCCGGCTCGTATAGACCTTGGCCGAAGACCTTGGTTTAAGACCTTGTTCCGTTGACCTTGGGCCACAACACATAACATATGCTCAGAATAAGTATAAGACTATACGATACTTCATCGCCGTGTCAGATAATTAATGTGGCAGTTACATTCGGTAACTTTTTTAATACATTGTGCAAGTCTAGGCGGGCGGGCGGGCGCGCGGGCGGGCGCCCTCCACCAGGAGAAGGTCGCCAGCCCCGCTCTATCCACTCCACGCATGCTCCAGTTTTTATGATAACACATTTCAAATCAAAACATGATATCTCATTAGAAATTAAGAAATTTAAAACTACAGTCACATAGGCTTGGTCGGTGTAGCAAAATATAGGAGCCGATTTGTTATAGTTTTGAATTATGCTTATTGTTATTTATGGCTTTATGAAGATCACTAATTGTTTGGTTAGTGTGAGAGGAGACTGAGGTGGAGACGACCCCACAACACCCAGGTGGCTGTGAGGCAAGTCCTTGACCACCACGGAGCCTCCTGCCTCAGTGTTCAGGTGGACAAACACCTAACACAGTCCCTGGTGGACAAATCTAACACATCCCCTGGTGGACACACCTAACACAGCCCCTGGTGGACAACACCTAACACAGTCCCTGGTGGACAACACCTAACACAGCCCCTGGTGGACAACACCTAACACAGCCCCTGGTGGACAACATCTAAACACAGCCCCCTGGTGACAACACTAACACAGCCCCCTGGTGGACAACACCTAACACAGCCCCTGGTGGACAACACCTAACACAGTCCCTGGTGGACAACACCTAACACAGCCCCTGTGGACAACACCTAACACAGTCCCTGGTGGACAACACCCAACACAGCCCCTGGTGGACAACACCTAACACAGTCCCTGGTGGACAACACCTAACACAGTCCCTGGTGGACAACACTAACACAGTCCCTGGTGGGCAACATCTAACACAGGCCCAGGTGGACAACACCTAACACAGTCCCTGGTGGACAACACTTAACACAGTCCCTGGTGGGCAACATCTAACACAGGCCCAGGTGGACACACCTAACACAGCCCCAGGTGGACAACACCTAACACAGCCCTGGTGGGCAACATCTAACACAGCCCCTGGTGGACAACACCTAACACAGTCCTGGTGGACAACACCTAACACATCCCCAGGTGGACAACACTTAACACAGTCCCTGGTGGGACAACATCTAACACAGGCCCTGGTGGACAACACCTAACACAGCCCCGGTGGACAACACCTAACACAGTCCCTGGTGGACAACACCTAACACAGCCCCTGGTGGACAACACCTAACACAGCCCCTGGTGGACAACACCTAACACAGGCCCAGGTGGACAACACCTAACACAGCCCTGGTGGACACACCTAACACAGGCCCAGGTGGACAACACCCAACACAGCCCCTGGTGGACAACACCTAACACAGCCCCTGGTGGACAACACCTAACACAGCCCCTGGTGGACAACACCTAACACAGCCCCTGGTGGACAACACCTAACACAGCCCCAGGTGGACAACACCTAACACAGCCCCTGGTGGACAACACCTAACACAGGCCCAGGTGGACAACACCTAACACAGCCCCTGGTGGACAACACCTAACACAGCCCCTGGTGGACAACACCTAACACATCCCCTGGTGGACAACACCTAACACAGGCCCAGGGGACAACACCTAACACAGTCCCAGGTGGACAACACCTAACACAGGCCCAGGTGGACAACACCTAACACAGCCCTGGTGACAACACCTAACACAGCCCCAGGTGGACACACCTAACACAGCCCCTGGTGGACAACACCTAACACAGCCCCTGGTGGACAACACCTAACACAGCCCCTGGTGGACAACACCTAACACAGGCCCAGGTGGACAACACCTAACACAGCCCCTGGTGGCCAACACCTAACACAGGCCCTGGTGGACAACACCCAACACAGCCCCAGGTGGACAACACCTAACACAGTCCCTGGTGGACAACACCTAACACAGGCCCTGGTGGACAACACCCAACACAGCCCCAGGTGGACAACACCTAACACAGCCCCTGGTGGACAACACCTAACACAGCCCCTGGTGGACAACACCTAACACAGCCCCTGGTGGACAACACCCAACACAGTCCCTGGTGACAACACCTAACACAGCCCCTGGTGGACAACACCTAACACAGGCCCTGGTGGACAACACCCAACACAGTCCCTGGTGGACAACACCTAACACAGCCCCTGGTGGACAACACCTAAACAGCCCCTGGTGGACAACACCTAACACAGTCCCTGGTGGACAACACCTAACACAGCCCCTGGTGGACAACATCTAACACAGCCCAGGTGGACAACACCTAACACAGTCCCTGGTGGACAACACCTAACACAGCCCCTGGTGGACAACACCTAACACAGTCCCTGGTGGACAACACCTAACACAGCCCCTGGTGGACAACACCTAACACAGCCCCTGGTGGACAACACCTAACACAGCCCTGGTGGACAACACCCAACACAGCCCCTGGTGGACAACACCTAACACAGCCCTTGGTGGACAAACCTAACACAGGCCCTGGTGGACAACACCCAACACAGTCCCTGGTGGACAACACCTAACACAGCCCCTGGTGGACAACACCTAACACAGCCCTGGTGGACAACACCTAACACAGTCCCTGGTGGACAACACCTAACACAGCCCCTGGTGGACAACACCTAACACAGCCCCTGGTGGACAACACCTAACACAGGCCCTGGTGGACAACACCTAACACAGGCCCAGGTGGACAACACCTAACACAGCCCCTGGTGGACAACACCTAACACAGCCCCCTGGTGGACAACACCTAACACAGCCCCCTGGTGGACAACATCTAACACAGCCCCTGGTGGACAACACCTAACACAGTCCCTGGTGGACAACACCTAACACAGTCCCTGGTGGACAACACCTAACACAGCCCCCTGGTGGACAACATCTAACACAGCCCCTGGTGGACAACACCTAACACAGCCCCCTGGTGGACAACACCTAACACAGCCCCTGGTGGACAACACCTAACACAGCCCCTGGTGGACAACATCTAACACAGTCCCTGGTGGACAACACCTAACACAGCCCCTGGTGGACAACACCTAACACAGCCCCTGGTGGACAACACCTAACACAGCCCCTGGTGGACAACACCTAACACAGCCCCTGGTGGACAACACCTAACACAGCCCCTGGTGGACAACACCTAACACAGCCCCTGGTGGACAACACCTAACACAGCCCTGGTGGACAACACCTAACACAGGCCTGGTGGACAACACTTAACACAGTCCCTGGTGGACAACACCTAACACAGCCCCTGGTGGACAACACCTAACACAGCCCCCTGGTGGACAACATCTAACACAGCCCCCTGGTGGACAACACCTAACACAGCCCCTGGTGGACAACACCTAACACAGCCCCTGGTGGACAACACCTAACACAGTCCTGGTGGACAACACCTAACACAGCCCCTGGTGGACAACACCTACACAGTCCCTGGTGGACAACACCCAACACAGCCCCTGGTGGACAACACCTAACACAGTCCCTGGTGGACAACACCTAACACAGTCCCTGGTGGACAACACTTAACACAGTCCCTGGTGGGCAACATCTAACACAGGCCCAGGTGGACAACACCTAACACAGTCCCTGGTGGACAACACTTAACACAGTCCCTGGTGGGCAACATCTAACACAGGCCAGGTGGACAACACCTAACACAGCCCCAGGTGGACAACACCTAACACAGCCCCTGGTGGGCAACATCTAACACAGCCCCTGGTGGACAACACCTAACACAGTCCCTGGTGGACAACACCTAACACATCCCAGGTGGACAACACTTAACACAGTCCCTGGTGGACAACATCTAACACAGGCCCTGGTGGACAACACCTAACACAGCCCCTGGTGGACAACACCTAACACAGTCCCTGGTGGACAACACCTAACACAGCCCCTGGTGGACAACACCTAACACAGCCCCTGGTGGACAACACCTAACACAGGCCCAGGTGGACAACACCTAACACAGCCCTGGTGGACAACACCTAACACAGGCCCAGGTGGACAACACCCAACACAGCCCCTGGTGGACAACACCTAACACAGCCCCTGGTGGACAACACCTAACACAGCCCCTGGTGGACAACACCTAACACAGCCCCTGGTGGACAACACCTAACACAGCCCCAGGTGGACAACACCTAACACAGCCCCTGGTGGACAACACCTAACACAGGCCCAGGTGGACAACACCTAACACAGCCCCTGGTGGACAACACCTAACACAGGCCCAGGTGGACAACACCTAACACAGCCCCTGGTGGACAACACCTAACACAGCCCCTGGTGGACAACACCTAACACAGCCCCAGGTGGACAACACCTAACACAGCCCCTGGTGGACAACACCTAACACAGGCCCAGGTGGACAACACCTAACACAGCCCCTGGTGGACAACACCTAACACATCCCCTGGTGGACAACACCTAACACAGGCCCAGGTGGACAACACCTAACACAGTCCCAGGTGGACAACACCTAACACAGGCCCAGGTGGACAACACCTAACACAGCCCCTGGTGGACAACACCTAACACAGCCCCAGGTGGACAACACCTAACACAGCCCCTGGTGGACAACACCTAACACAGCCCCTGGTGGACAACACCTAACACAGCCCCTGGTGGACAACACCTAACACAGGCCCAGGTGGACAACACCTAACACAGCCCCTGGTGGACAACACCTAACACAGGCCCTGGTGGACAACACCCAACACAGCCCCAGGTGGACAACACCTAACACAGTCCCTGGTGGACAACACCTAACACAGGCCCTGGTGGACAACACCCAACACAGCCCCAGGTGGACAACACCTAACACAGCCCCTGGTGGACAACACCTAACACAGCCCCTGGTGGACAACACCTAACACAGCCCCTGGTGGACAACACCCAACACAGTCCCTGGTGGACAACACCTAACACAGCCCCTGGTGGACAACACCTAACACAGGCCCTGGTGGACAACACCCAACACAGTCCCTGGTGGACAACACCTAACACAGCCCCTGGTGGACAACACCTAACACAGCCCCTGGTGGACAACACCTAACACAGTCCCTGGTGGACAACACCTAACACAGCCCCTGGTGGACAACATCTAACACAGCCCCAGGTGGACAACACCTAACACAGTCCCTGGTGGACAACACCTAACACAGCCCCTGGTGGACAACACCTAACACAGTCCCTGGTGGACAACACCTAACACAGCCCCTGGTGGACAACACCTAACACAGCCCCTGGTGGACAACACCTAACACAGCCCCTGGTGGACAACACCCAACACAGCCCCTGGTGGACAACACCTAACACAGCCCTTGGTGGACAACACCTAACACAGGCCCTGGTGGACAACACCCAACACAGTCCCTGGTGGACAACACCTAACACAGCCCCTGGTGGACAACACCTAACACAGCCCCTGGTGGACAACACCTAACACAGTCCCTGGTGGACAACACCTAACACAGCCCCTGGTGGACAACACCTAACACAGCCCCTGGTGGACAACACCTAACACAGGCCCTGGTGGACAACACCTAACACAGGCCCAGGTGGACAACACCTAACACAGCCCCTGGTGGACAACACCTAACACAGCCCCCTGGTGGACAACACCTAACACAGCCCCCTGGTGGACAACATCTAACACAGCCCCCTGGTGGACAACACCTAACACAGTCCCTGGTGGACAACACCTAACACAGTCCCTGGTGGACAACACCTAACACAGCCCCCTGGTGGACAACATCTAACACAGCCCCTGGTGGACAACACCTAACACAGCCCCCTGGTGGACAACACCTAACACAGCCCCTGGTGGACAACACCTAACACAGCCCCTGGTGGACAACATCTAACACAGTCCCTGGTGGACAACACCTAACACAGCCCCTGGTGGACAACACCTAACACAGCCCCTGGTGGACAACACCTAACACAGCCCCTGGTGGACAACACCTAACACAGCCCCTGGTGGACAACACCTAACACAGCCCCTGGTGGACAACACCTAACACAGCCCCTGGTGGACAACACCTAACACAGGCCCTGGTGGACAACACCTAACACAGGCCCTGGTGGACAACACTTAACACAGTCCCTGGTGGACAACACCTAACACAGCCCCTGGTGGACAACACCTAACACAGTCCCTGGTGGACAACACCTAACACAGGCCCAGGTGGACAACACCTAACACAGCCCCTGGTGGACAACACCTAACACAGGCCCTGGTGGACAACACCTAACACAGGCCCAGGTGGACAACACCTAACACAGCCCCTGGTGGACAACACCTAACACAGCCCCCTGGTGGACAACACCTAACACAGCCCCTGGTGGACAACACCTAACACAGCCCCTGGTGGACAACACCTAACACAGCCCCCTGGTGGACAACACCTAACACAGCCCCTGGTGGACAACACCTAACACAGCCCCTGGTGGACAACACCTAACACAGCCTCTGGTGGACAACACCTAACACAGCCTCTGGTGGACAACACCTAACACAGCCCCTGGTGGACAACACCTAACACAGCCCCTGGTGGACAACACCTAACACAGCCCCTGGTGGACAACACCTAACACAGCCCCTGGTGGACAACACCTAACACAGCCCCTGGTGGACAACACCTAACACAGCCCTGGTGGACAACACCTAACACAGGCCCTGGTGGACAACACCTAACACAGGCCCTGGTGGACAACACTTAACACAGTCCCTGGTGGACAACACCTAACACAGCCCCTGGTGGACAACACCTAACACAGTCCCTGGTGGACAACACCTAACACAGGCCCAGGTGGACAACACCTAACACAGCCCCTGGTGGACAACACCTAACACAGGCCCTGGTGGACAACACCTAACACAGGCCCAGGTGGACAACACCTAACACAGCCCCTGGTGGACAACACCTAACACAGCCCCCTGGTGGACAACACCTAACACAGCCTCTGGTGGACAACACCTAACACAGCCCCCTGGTGGACAACACCTAACACAGCCCCTGGTGGACAACACCTAACACAGCCCCCTGGTGGACAACACCTAAACACCCCCTGGTGGACAACACCTAACACAGCCCCCTGGTGGACAACACCTAACACAGCCCCTGGTGGACAACACCTAACACAGCCTCTGGTGGACAACACCTAACACAGCCTCTGGTGGACTAGCACAATGTGAGGGTACAGGTGGGAGAGAGCGAGTGACTGCGGGCCACTCTGCCCCGCCCACCGACAGCGCCATAACTTGGCGAACTGTTGAAGAAGTTGTTCAAAATGTGACTACATAAGCACCTTCGGACTATGTCTGACAACGGAGTGGTAATCCCTACGTCAGACTGCTAGCTGAGCTCTCTAACAGCCTGGTTGACCAGATCACTAACCAGGACGCAGTGGTGAGAGACCGGGCCGCGGGGACATTTGTCCTGGGAAGCAAAAGGTAGGTGTGTACTCACCTAATTGTGCTTGCGGGGTTGAGCTCTGGCTCTTTGGTCCCGCCTCTCAACAATCAATCAACAGGTGTACAGGTTCCTGAGCCTAATGGGCTCTATCATATCTACACTTGAAACTGTGTATGGAGTCAGCCTCCACCACATCATTTCCTAATGCATTCCATTTGTCAACCACTCTGACACTAAAAAAGTTCTTTCTAATATCTCTGTGGCTCATTTGGGCACTCAGTTTCCACCTGTGTCCCCTAGTGCGTGTGCCCCCTGTGTTAAATAGCCTGTCTTTATGTACCCTAACAATTCCCTTGAGAATCTTGTATGTGGTGATCATATACCCCTTAACTCTTCTGTCTTCCAGCGAAGTAAGGCTTAATTCCCGTAGTCTCTCCTCGTAGCTCATCCCTCTCAGCTCGGGTACTAGTCTGGTGGCAAACCTTTGAACCTTTTCCAGTTTAGTCTTATCCTTGACTAGATATGGACTCTATGCTGGGGCTGCATACTCCAGGACTGGTCTGACATAGGTGGTATACAAAGTTCTGAATGATTCCTTACACAAGTTTCTGAATGCCGTTCTTATGTTGGCCAGCCTGGCATATGCCGCTGATGTTATCCTCTTGATATGGGCTTCAGGGGACAGGTCCGGCGTGATATCAACCCCCAAGTCTTTTTCTCTCTCTGACTCTTGAAAATTTCTTCTCGCAAATGATATCTAGTATCTGGCCTCCTGCTCCCTAAACCTATCTTCATTACATTACATTTACTTGGATTAAACTCTAACAACCATTTGTTCAACCATTTCCTCATTAGTCTAGGCCTTCTTGAAGCCTCAAGCAGTCCCCCTCTGTTTTAATCCTTCTCATAATTTGGCATTGTCAGCAAACATTGAGAGAAATGAATCTATACACTCCGGGAGATAATTTACATATATCAGAAACAAGATAGGACAGAATACAGAGCCCTGTGGGACTCCACTGGTGACTTCACGCTAATCTGAGGTCTCACCCCTCACCGTAACTCTCTGCTTCCTATTGCTTAGCTACTCCCTTATCCACTGGAGCACCTTACCAGCTACACCTGCCTGTCTCTCCAGCTAATGTACCAGCCTCTTATGCGGTACTGTGTCAAAGGCTTTCCGACAATCCAAGAAAATGCAGTCCGGCCAGCCTTCTCTTTCTTGCTTAATACGAGAATTCGAGGTCGAGAATTCACCTGGTCATAGAATTCTATTAAGCCAGTCAGGCAAGATTTAACCTCCCTGAACCCATGTTGGCGATTTGTCACGAAGTCTCTTCTCTCCAGATGTGTTACTAGGTTTCTTCTCACGATCTTGTCCGTCACCTTGCATGGTATACAAGTCAAGGACACTGGCCTGTAGTTCAGTGCCTCTTGCCTGTCGCCCTTTTTGTATATTGGGACCACATTCGCCGTCTTCCATATTTCTGGTAGGTCTCCCGTCTCCAGTGACCTATTATACACTATGGAGAGTGGCAAGCAAAGTGCCTCTGCACACTCTTTCAGTACCCATGGCGAGATCCCGTCTGGCCCAACAGCCTTTCTAACATCCAGATCCAGCAGGTGTCTCTTGACCTCCTCTCTCGCAATTTCGAACCCTTCCAAGGCCGCCAGGTTTACTTCTCTTTCTCCTAGCACAGTGACCTCACCTTGTTCTATTGTGAAGACCTCTTGAACCTCTTGTTGAGTTCTTCACACACCTCTTTGTCATTCTCTGTAACCTGTCCTCGCCTGTTCTAAGTTCATTACCTGTTCTTTCACTGTTGTTTCCTCCAGATGTGACTGTGGAGTAACTTTGGTTCGGTCTTGGATTGTGTGTGTGTGTGTATCTGTGTAGGTGTGTGTGTGAGCTCTGGCTCTTTGGTCCTGCCTTTCAACTGTCAATCAATTGGTGTACAGGTTCCTGAGCCTATTGGGCTCTATCATATCTACACTGAAACTGTGTATGGAGTCAGCCTCCACAACATCACTTCCTAATGCATTCCATTTGGTNTGCAATGACACTCAAAATAATTAAATCAAAATGAAAATAAATAAAAATCACTGAAAATTCAATTTATCAATGAAATCGGAAACGATGAAATTGAATTGTAACATATATAATATAGCGTGTGTTGCTCTAACGTGCAACAGATGGCACTTTTTTTTTAGTTTTTACCTGTTACAGGTGTGGCATCTATGCTTATTTTTAGGAAATGAATGGTATGGTAAACAACACAGCTCAATTCCAACGCAATGTCACACAAAATAATTAAATCAAAATGAAAATAAAACGAAATCAATGAAAATGTAATTTATCAATGCATTCAAAAACATTGAAATGGAATCATAACTTATTTAGTATAGCAAGTGTTGTTATTACGTGCAATAGATGGTGCTGTTTTTTCCAAAAAGCATGTTTTTACCTGTCACAGGTGTGGAATCTATATAGTAGGTATATAAAAACACGTGTGTATTTGAATGGAACGTTGTGTCAAAATTTCAAAGCAAACACACGTTCTGGTGTGTGTACTGGACCACGTCCAGGTGTGTGTGTACTGGACCACCGTCCTGGTGTGTGTGTACTGGACCACCGTCCTGGTGAGTGTGTACTGGACCACCGTCCTGGTGTGTGTACTGACCACTGTCGAGGTGTGTGTGTACTGGACCACGTCCAGGTGTGTGTGTACTGGACCACCATCCTGGTGTGTGTGTACTGGACCACCGTCCTGGTGAGTGTGTACTGGACCACCGTCCTGGTGTGTGTGTACTGGACCACCGTCCTGGTGAGTGTGTACTGGACCACCGTCCTGGTGTGTGTACTGACCACTGTCGAGGTGTGTGTGTACTGGACCACGTCCAGGTGTGTGTGTACTGGACCACGTCCAGGTGTGTGTGTACTGGACCACCGTCCTGGTGTGTGTGTACTGGACCACCATCCTAGTGCGTGTGTACCGGACCACCGTCCAAGTGCGTGTGTACTGGACCACCGTCCTAGTGCGTGTGTACTGGACCACCGTCCAGGGGTGTGTACTGGACCACCGTCCTAGTGCGTGTGTACTGGACCACCGTCCTAGTGCGTGTGTACTGGACCACCGTCCTGGGGTGTGTACTGGACCACCGTCCTAGTGCGTGTGTACTGGACCACCGTCCTAGTGCGTGTGTACTGGACCACCGTCCTAGTGCGTGTGTACTGGACCACCGTCCTGGTGTGTGTACTGGACCACCGTCCTAGTGCGTGTGTACTGGACCACCGTCCTGGTGTGTGTGGTACTGGACCACCGTCCTGGGGTGTGTACAGGACCACCGTCCTGGTGTGTGTGTGTACTGGACCACCGTCCTGGTGTGTGTACTGGACTACCGTCCTGGTGTGCGTGTGTACTGGACCACCGTCCTGGGGTGTGTACTGAACCACCGTCCTGGTGTGTGTGTTCTGGACCACCGTCCTGGTGTGTGTGTGTACTGGACCACCGTCCTGGTGTGTGTGTACTGGACCACTGTCCTGGTGTGTATGGACCACCGTCCTGGTGTGTGTGTACTGGACCACCGTCCTGGTGTGTGTGTACTGGACCACCGTCCTGGTGTGTGTGTACTGGACCACCGTCCTGGTGTGTGTGTACTGGACCACCGTCCTGGTGTGTGTGTACTGGACCACCGTCCTGGTGTGTACTGGACCACCGTCCTGGTGTGTGTGTACTGGACCACCGTCCTGGTGTGTACTGGACCACCGTCCAGGTGTGTGTGTACTGGACCACCGTCCTGGTGTGTGTGTACTGGACCACCGTCCAGGTGTGTGTGTACTGACCACCGTTCTGGTGTGTGTACTGGACCACCGTCCTGGTGTGTGTGTGTACTGGACCACCGTACTGGTGTTGTACTGGACCACCGTCCAGGTGTGTGTGTACTGGACCACCGTCCTGGTGTGTACTGGACCACCGTCCTGGTGTGTACTGGACCACCGTCCAGGTGTGTGTGTACTGGACCACCGTCCTGGTGTGTGTGTACTGGACCACCGTCCAGGTGTGTGTGTACTGGACCACCGTCCTGGTGTGTGTACTGGACCACCGTCCTGGTGTGTGTGTGTGTACTGGACCACCGTCCTGGTGTGTGTACTGGACCACCGTCCTGGTGTGTGTGTGTACTGGACCACCGTCCTGGTGTGTGTGTGTACTGGACCACCGTCCTGGTGGGTGTGTACTGGACCACCGTCCTGGTCTGTGTGTACTGGACCACCGTCCTGGTGTGTGTGTACTGGACCACCGTCCTGGTGTTTACTGGACCACCGTCCTGGTGTTTACTGGACCACTGTCCTGGTGGGTGTGTACTGGACCACCGTCCTGGTCCGTGTGTACTGGACCACCGTCCTAGTTTGTGTGTACTGGACCACCGTCCTGGTGTGTACTGGACCACCGTCCTGGTGTGTACTGGACCACCGTCCAGGTGTGTGTATACTGGACCACCGTCCTGGTGTGTACTGGACCACCATCCTGGTGTGTGCGTACTGGACCACCGTCCAGGTGTGTGTGTACTGGACCACCGTTCTGGTGTGTGTACTGGACCACCGTCCTGGTGTGTGCGTACTGGACCACCGTCCAGGTGTGTGTGTACTGGACCACCGTCCTGGTGTGTGCGTACTGGACCACCGTCCAGGTGTGTGTGTACTGGACCACCGTCCTGGTGTGTGTGTACTGGACCACCGTCCTGGTGTGTGTACTGGACCACCGTCCTGGTGTGTGTGTACTGGACCACCGTCCAGGTGTGTGTGTACTGGACCACCGTCCTGGTGTGTGTACTGGACCACCGTCCTGGTGTGTGCGTACTGGACCACCATCCAGGTGTGTGTGTACTGGACCACCGTCCTGGTGTGTGCGTACTGGACCACCGTCCAGGGTGTGTGTACTGGACCACCGTCCTGGTGTGTGTACTGGACCACCGTCCTGGTGGTGTGTACTGGACCACCGTCCTGGTGTGTGTACTGGACCACCGTCCTGGTATGTGTACTGGACCACCGTCCTGGTGTGTGTACTGGACCACCGTCCTGGTATGTGTACTGGACCACCGTCCTGGTGTGTACTGGACCACCGTCCTGGTGTGTGTACTGGACCACCGTCCTGGTGTGTGTGTACTGGACCACCGTCCAGGTGTGTGTGTACTGGACCACCGTCCTGGTGTGTGTACTGGACCACCGTCCTGGGTGTGTGTACTGGACCACCGTCCTGGTGTGTGTACTGGACCACCGTCCTGGTGTGTGTACTGGACCACCGTCCTGGTGTGTGTACTGGACCACCGTCCTGGTGTGTACTGGACCACCGTCCTGGTGTGTACTGGACCACCGTCCTGGTGTGTACTGGACCACCGTCCTGGTGTGTGTGTACTGGACCACCGTCCTGGTGTGTGTGTACTGGACCACCGTCCTGGTGTGTGTGTACTGGACCACCGTCCTGGTGTGTGTGTACTGGACCACCGTCCTGGTGTGTACTGGACCACCAGTGTGTGGCAGGGTGCTGTATAGTGTCCGCAGAACTTGGGGTCCGTCAATATGAGTGTGTAGAGACATGTTCTCGAGTGCGGTCATCATCTGCGGCCGAATTCGCACCTCGCCATTCTTTTTTATAAGGTGGTAGTGGTCGGGACCAGGTCCGTGCGCGGGACCAGGTCCGTGCGCGGGACCAGGTCCGTGCGCGGGACCAGGTCCGTGCGCGAGACCAGGTCCGTGCGCGGGACCAGGTCCGTGCGCGGGACCAGGTCCGTGCGCGGGACCAGGTCTGTGCGCAGGACCAGGTCCGTGCGCGGGACCAGGTCCGTGCGCGGGACCAGGTCCGTGGCGGGACCAGGTCTGTGCGCAGGACCAGGTCCGTGCGCGGGACCAGGTCCGTGCGCGGGACCAGGTCCGTGCGCGGGACCAGGGCCGTGCGCGGGACCAGGTCTGTGTGCAGGACCAGGTCTGTGTGCAGGACCAGGTCTGTGTGCAGGACCAGGTCTGTGCGCGGGACCAGGTCCGTGGTCGGAACCAGGTCTGTGAGCAGGACCAGGTCTGTGCGCGGGACCAGGTCTGTGCGCGGGACCAGGTCTGTGCGCGGGACCAGGTCTGTGAGCAGGACCAGGTCTGTGCGCGGGACCAGGTCTGTGAGCGGACCAGGTCTGTGCGCGGGACCAGGTCTGTGAGCAGGACCAGGGCCGTGCGCGGGACCAGGTCTGTGAGCAGGACCAGGGCCGTGCGCGGGACCAGGTCTGTGAGCAGGACCAGGGCCGTGCGCGGGACCAGGTCTGTGAGCAGGACCAGGGCGTTCGCGGGACCAGGTCTGTGAGCAGGACCAGGGCGTGCGCGGGACCAGGTCTGTGAGCAGGACCAGGGCCGTGCGCGGGACCAGGTCTGTGAGCAGGACCAGGGCCGTGCGCGGGACCAGGTCTGTGAGCAGGACCAGGGCCGTGCGCGGGACCAGGTCTGTGAGCAGGACCAGGGCCGTGCGCGGGACCAGGTCTGTGAGCAGGACCAGGGCCGTGCGCGGGACCAGGTCTGTGAGCAGGACCAGGGCCGTGCGCGGGACCAGGTCTGTGAGCAGGACCAGGGCCGTGCGCGGGACCAGGTCTGTGAGCAGGACCAGGGCCGTGCGCGGGACCAGGTCTGTGAGCAGGACCAGGGCCGTGCGCGGGACCAGGTCTGTGAGCAGGACCAGGGCCGTGCGCGGGACCAGGTCTGTGAGCAGGACCAGGGCCGTGCGCGGGACCAGGTCTGTGAGCAGGACCAGGGCCGTGCGCGGGACCAGGTCTGTGAGCAGGACCAGGGCCGTGCGCGGGACCAGGTCTGTGAGCAGGACCAGGGCCGTGCGCGGGACCAGGTCTGTGAGCAGGACCAGGGCCGTGCGCGGGACCAGGTCGTGAGCAGGACCAGGGCCGTGCGCGGGACCAGGTCTGTGAGCAGGACCAGGGCCGTGCGCGGGACCAGGTCTGTGAGCAGGACCAGGGCGTGCGCGGGACCAGGTCTGTGAGCAGGACCAGGGCCGTGCGCGGGACCAGGTCTGTGAGCAGGACCAGGGCCGTGCGCGGGACCAGGTCTGTGAGCAGGACCAGGGCCGTGCGCGGGACCAGGTCTGTGAGCAGGACCAGGGCCGTGCGCGGGACCAGGTCTGTGAGCAGGACCAGGGCCGTGCGCGGGACCAGGTCTGTGAGCAGGACCAGGGCCGTGCGCGGGACCAGGTCTGTGAGCAGGACCAGGGCCGTGCGCGGGACCAGGTCTGTGAGCAGGACCAGGGCCGTGCGCGGGACCAGGTCTGTGAGCAGGACCAGGGCCGTGCGCGGGACCAGGTCTGTGAGCAGGACCAGGGCGTGCGCGGGACCAGGTCTGTGAGCAGGACCAGGGCCGTGCGCGGGACCAGGTCTGTGAGCAGGACCAGGGCCGTGCGCGGGACCAGGTCTGTGAGCAGGACCAGGGCCGTGCGCGGGACCAGGTCTGTGAGCAGGACCAGGGCCGTGCGCGGGACCAGGTCTGTGCAGGACCAGGGCCGTGCGCGGGACCAGGTCTGTGAGCAGGACCAGGGCCGTGCGCGGGACCAGGTCTGTGAGCAGGACCAGGGCCGTGCGCGGGACCAGGTCTGTGAGCAGGACCAGGGCCGTGCGCGGGACCAGGTCTGTGAGCAGGACCAGGGCCGTGCGCGGGACCAGGTCTGTGAGCAGGACCAGGGCCGTGCGCGGGACAGGTCCGTGGTCGGGACCAGGTCTGTGCGCGGGACCAGGTCTGTGCGCGGGACCAGGGCCGTGCGCGGGACCAGGGCCGTGCGCGGGACCAGGTCTGTGCGCGGGACCAGGGCCGTGCGCGGGACCAGGTCTGTGCGCGGGACCAGGTCACCACCTTCCCCACAACATGATCACTCAGACATTTACATTTAGGTCGCTAAATACTGCTGGATGTACATGGGAGAATGGAACTGGCCATGTGGCCATGTGGCCATGTGGCCATGTGGCCATGCCGCTCTGGGTACCATTGCCGGCTCCTTCATGTGACTGCAGGCGGACCCCCATCCCAGGTTTGATTTTTCATTATTATTCAAATATCATAATTCTGGGATTCATTGACTGCATGTCTTTGAAGCTTTTCTACTTTAATGGCACTTATATGACTCTTATGTATGGAGCCGTAGTTACAGGTGCGTAGTCCTGTCCCACACGTGGTGGAGTGTGCTGCTGTAAGCACATGTCCGCCACATGTTACACATGCGGTGGGCCAATATTTTCAGCATTTTTCCATTAATGTATTTACAGCTATCGTTAACTTTGGCATGAGCGCCGGGGACACCCAGCAGAGCAGGTACACCAGTGTTTGGTGCACGTTGGTAGCAAGGATTTATGTGTAGCGGGAGCGTGGAAGAGTCTTGAGTCCTTGATGTTGATAGTTCTCCCTCAGCGTACCTACTGCACCTCTGCTTTTCACTGGGGCTAATTTTCATATCTTACCAAGCCTACTGGTTTCCATGTAATATAATCTCCGTGTTCAAATTTAGAATCAGTCCCTCTAATATTTTCCACGTGTAGATTATTGTTTATTCCTCTCGCCTGCACTCTAGAGAATACAGATTAAAAATTTTAATCGGTCGAAATAATTTAGATGACTTATAAAGTGAAGTTTAGCGGTAAAAAGATCTATGCACACTCTCTAGGTCAGCAATTTCTCCGGCTCTGAATGGGGCTGTTAGAGTGCAACAATATTCCACCTTAAATTTGTCAAGACTAGTAGTGTCTTGCAAGGTATCATCATAGGTATGACTCCCATGTTGGGAAGGTCCTTGTTATCCAACCTGTAATTTTTATTGCAGTCGTGAAAGCTTCTTTATTGTGTTCTGTAAAGGTAAGGTCTTCAGACATATAATTACTCCTAAGATCCTTTACATTACCTTTTCATCTATAGTGTGAATTGATTCCGTTTTATATTTTTATTTTTTTCCATTGTTCAGGAGCTGTAACTTATTTATATTAAACATCATATTATTAAATGATGTTTACAACATCTAGAATTAGGTCAGGTGAAGAGTATCACCTTTGAATACGCTTAGGAGAAAAGTATTCACGTATTCATACGTAAAGTATGATTACGTATAAGTATTCATTCGTGAAGAGTATTCACGTATTTTAGATGTTGTGAAGATGTTCACAACATCAAGAATACGACTCATTGAAAAACCGATATACATCAGAGTCGAGGTTCGCCGGTCCTCTATATTGTCGACTCGCATGACTGTCCTTCGTCAGCACGCGAGGATACAGTGCTGTAGTGTCATCAGCACGCGAGGATACAGTGCTGTAGTTCCATCAGCACGCGAGGATACAGTACTGTAGTGTCATCAGCACGCGAGGATACAGTGCTGTAGTGTCATCAGCACGCGAGGATACAGTGCTGTAGTGTCATCAGCACGCGAGGATACAGTGCTATAGTCATCAGCACGCGAGGATACAGTGCTGTAGTGTCATCAGCACGCGAGGATACAGTGCTGTAGTGTCATCAGCACGCGAGGATACAGTGCTGTAGTGTCATCAGCACGCGAGGATACAGTGCTGTAGTGTCATCAGCACGCGAGGATACAGTGCTGTAGTGTCATCAGCACGCGAGGATACAGTGCTGTAGTGTCATCAGCACGCGAGGATACAGTGCTGTAGTGTCATCAGCACGCGAGGATACAGTGCTGTAGTGTCATCAGCACGCGAGGATACAGTGCTGTAGTGTCATCAGCACGCGAGGATACAGTGCTGTAGTGTCATCAGCACGCGAGGATACAGTGCTGTAGTGTCATCAGCACGCGAGGATACAGTGCTGTGTGTCATCAGCACGCGGGGATACAGTGCTGTAGTTTCATCAGCACGCGAGGATACAGTGCTGTAGTGTCATCAGCACGCGAGGATACAGTGCTGTAGTTGGTAGCCTCGTCTTGTCTGGCATTAGGATGAGGAATATAACTTAACAGTGAACAAAGATATACATGTTTCCATGTCCCGCGGTCTCTAAACACCCGACGCCATCAAAGCCTCTTACAACCACGTAAGTAAAGACGAAATATAACACCTGTGAACTATAATGTTGTTGTTGTTGTTGTTAAAGATTCGCTACCTGGAACAAAGTTCAAAGTAGCACGGGCTATGGTGAGCCCGTAGGGTAATTATAATGTGTTGCTGAACACAGAACATGAACAACGGAATTGTACCCGACAGTCACTTATTTTATAACGAAAATATGTAGCTGGTGATAGCGTGCCCCGGGGGGGGGGGGGAGCACTTCACAAGTGGGCGTTACGTAGCATCGTTAGTAATGGTTCACTTTTTTTTTTTTTTTTGCAGGGCTATTCCTGGGCGGGCCC
>WNGS01003744.1:43762-57385 GCA_020271785.1 Procambarus virginalis
CTTTTGCCTCCACTTTGCCCAACAACTGCAGGCTACTTGAGCATTTTCCCCCTGGCATAATCACCCGGGGTAAGAATATATGCCAAGTTTTTGTTGTTTTTATTGATGTTAATGAAGTGTAACTAGTAGAGTATGTGAAGCGCGGGGCGTAGTGTGACTTTCTCTCCTGCCCGACGCCCCCTCACCTTATCTCTAAACTGGAGTAGCCACACTCTGCTCCTATTCTCTCTCACTACTTTTCATACTCCTCTCCACCTCCCGTTCCTATCTTTCCTCTCCTCCCACTCTATCCTCCATCTCCTCACCTTCCTTCAGCTACTCCCCTCTGTCACTTCTTCCACCTACCCTCTCCTCCCTTCCCTCACATCCCTCTCTACTTGTCTCCTCATCCACAGCGTCTCCTCATGCTTTTCCACCCTCTCCACACCTCAAATCATCCAATGTTTATTCAGTCAAAGTTTAACATAAAAACAAGGTGAGATACCAAACATTGATGGCTTTTATAGATAGAGCTAGCAGTACATACAATGCCTAAAGCCACTATTACGCAAAGCGTTTCGGTTTTTGTTAGTTTTTTTTTCTTCTGGAGGAGAGACGGAGGCATAGGTGAGGGCAAATAGATGGTACAGTAGGGGTCAGCAAACAGGGGTCTGTTCGACCTCTGCTTCGTTATACGGATCCTACTTACATCTTCATTTACCTTATAGCTACATTCTGCTAGTTCGAGTCAGTGCTATTTACAAGTTATTCTTACCATCTATTCTCACCTAGTAAGTCTTACCTGCTTCCTCTATCCTAGTCCACACTGAAGCCCACCCGTGGTGGTGGGGAGGGTTGTGTACTGGGGCGTTAGTCGGGGGTACTGGAAGGTGCCTTGTGAAGCTTCTCATCCTGGGACTAAGGATACAAGACGGACCTAAGAGTATTTCATCCATCGTAGGGAGCGAGCATTATCAATCCGCCTGGGCCACAGTAGTCCCTTCCCGTCCTGTTGGACTTCGTGAACTGTGGCACAGAGGCCACTGTACACTAACCCAATGTGATAGAGCAATTTGAAGTTGAGTTAGAAGATTAGGCGAGGGTTAGAAGGTATGTTGGTCACAGCTTCAGTGGCCTCGTACACCATGTCAATTAGTCCAAGACTTCAACAGCTTTCTTTCCAATGTTCTCTTCGTGGCTTATATTGTTGTCAATTGCGCTCTCTGCTTTCCTCTCTCGTCTTTACCAACCCAACCTCTGGTGAAGTGGTTAGCGTCCTCACTCAGTCCAAGCAATAAAACCCCTGGTTCAGGACCTGGGCAGAGTGGGGGATAATTATAATACTGTTCATTCACTCATCCCTGTGGTCAACAAACAAAATAGGGACCTGGATGTAAAGTAATGGCTTTGTAATGGTGTAGTGGAAGAACATGGCAGGTGAACCAGGGCGGTTACACCAGCACTAACACAGTGATCACGACGCACCTTCCACGGTGACGCCGGCCACGCTGGCACCTCTGCCACGGTAGGCCCAACACCCCTCCTCCACGAGCATCTCTCCAAACAAACAAAACAAAACAAAATAACTCCTATGCAATCATCTATTTAATTATTTCTGTCATTTCATTGGTGTCTTCATATAGCTGAGGTTGGCCATGCCATTACTGTGGTCAGGTGCACGTGTACTCGGCCCACGCTCTCCTCCACACCTGCTGGCGTCCCCCTGGTCCTGCAGCTCTGCCCTCTAGTGGTGGAGGGGCCACGTGATGTAAACACCAGGAGGTGTTTCCCAGATTCACGAAAGCACTTACGAACGTGTAGATCTTTCCACAATCTTTGACAGCTTTGGTTACATTTATTAAACAGTTTACAAGCATGAAAACTTCCCATTCAACTGTTTGTTATTGTTTATATAAACAGCACTCCTGGTTGCTACGGAGCTCATTAACTGTTTAATAATTGGCAAACAAAGCCGCCAAAGATTGAGAATAAAGGATGTACAGGTTCGTAAGTGTTGGCGTAAGTGCTTTCGTGAATCTGGCCTCAGGTGACTGAGGCCGCTCATCTTAACAACACGAGTATAACTGAAACTGCAGAAGGCCTTTTGGCTCATACGAAGCTTTTATAGATATCCATCTCATACTCATTCATATTTATGTCTACCCAACACTTGAAACAATCCACCGTTCCCACATTCTCTATGTTACTCGCTAATTTGTTTCTATATCAACACATCTGTTTCCAAAACCATTATTTACCCAGGTATCTCCTTTATTCAACACTTATTCAATTCATATCGTTTCTTCTTTGCTTCGCTTTGTGTTATATGAATAAATAACTGACAGACTAAGTTTTCCCTAAGAACGAAACCTGTAGTTATTTTGGACCATGGAGCTCTGTCCCCTCCGGTTTGATTTCCGCCAAGAGTCAACAACAACAACAACAACGTGTTTTAAAGTCTCATCAATCCTCCTGAGCTTATTAATTTCCTCTTCCCATTATTAAGAAATAAATCTTATGGAAAAAGAATCAAAGATCTAATCTTCTTTTCTCTGAAAAATCCTTAGTTTCACGGTGCATTATTAAGCCTAAATCTTAAGAATAATGACGAATTAAACAAAAAGAACATTTTGAAATGCAGATGACGAGAACTTAAGGCGTGCCACTGACGGCTGACGTATATAGATGGGCCGATGAGTCTTTATTTGCACACCTGTGCAACACTTAAATCAACCATCAACTGTTGTCGAAGATGCAATTCATTATACAAACATTTACAAAAAAGTGGTTTAGATAATAGGTGAAATACATCCATATGTAAGTACAAGACTTGGAGTTATGTCTGCCAGGCGGCGCTGGGTGCAGGGCGGCGCTGGGTGCAGGGCGGCGCTCGCTAACATTGAACACACATCACACAGGGACACACTTGGGTGCCGTGGAGGTCTTGTCTTCCTCCCTCAACCACTTCCCAGACAACACTGACCACCACCGCCTCCCTCCTCCAGAGCCTGGGCCACCTACCCTCCCTCCCAGGGCGCCCTCCATCCCTCCCATCCCTCCCTCCCTCCCAGGGCACAGCACCCAACCCTGGCGACTTACTCGCTCACCCCATAATTCCAGACCCGCCCTTTGGCAACACTCGCCCCACCCAACGCCACACCCTATGTATCTGACCCCCACGTGTGTGTACACTATGTATCTGACCCCCACGTGTGTGTACACTATGTATCTGGCCCCCGCGTGTGTGTACACTATGTATCTGACCCCCACGTGTGTGTACACTATGTATCTGACCCCCACGTGTGTGTCACTATGTATCTGGCCCCCACGTGTGTGTCACTATGTATCTGGCCCCCACGTGTGTGTACACTATGTATCTGACCCCCACGTGTGTACACACTATGTATCTGACCCCCACGTGTGTACACACTATGTATCTGACCCCCACGTGTGTACACACTATGTATCTGACCCCCACGTGTGTACACACTATGTATCTGACCCCCACGTGTGTACACACTATGTATCTGACCCCCACGTGTGTACACACTATGTATCTGACCCCCACGTGTGTGTACACACTATGTATCTGACCCCCACGTGTGTGTACACACTATGTATCTGACCCCCACGTGTGTGTCACTATGTATCTGACCCCCACGTGTGTGTACACTATGTATCTGACCCCCACGTGTGTGTACACTATGTATCTGACCCCCACGTGTGTGTACACTATGTATCTGACCCCCACGTGTGTGTACACTATGTATCTGACCCCCTCGTGTGTGTACACTATGTATCTGACCCCCACGTGTGTGTACACTATGTATCTGACCCCCACGTGTGTGTACACTATGTATCTGACCCCCACGTGTGTGTACACTATGTATCTGACCCCCACGTGTGTGTACACTATGTATCTGACCCCCACGTGTGTGTACACTATGTATCTGACCCCCACGTGTGTGTACACACTATGTATCTGGCCCCCACGTGTGTGTACACTATGTATCTGACCCCCACGTGTGTGTCACTATGTATCTGACCCCCACGTGTGTGTCACTATGTATCTGACCCCCACGTGTGTGTCACTATGTATCTGGCCCCCACGTGTGTGTGCACTATGTATCTGACCCCCACGTGTGTGTACACACTATGTATCTGGCCCCCGCGTGTGTGTACACTATGTATCTGACCCCCCACGTGTGTGTACACTATGTATCTGACCCCCACGTGTGTGTACACTATGTATCTGACCCCCACGTGTGTGTCACTATGTATCTGGCCCCCACGTGTGTGTCACTATGTATCTGACCCCCACGTGTGTGTCACTATGTATCTGACCCCCACGTGTGTGTCACTATGTATCTGACCCCCACGTGTGTGTACACTATGTATCTGACCCCCACGTGTGTGTCACTATGTATCTGACCCCCACGTGTGTGTCACTATGTATCTGACCCCCACCTGTGTGTACACTATGTATCTGACCCCCACGTGTGTGTACACTATGTATCTGACCCCCACGTGTGTGTCACTATGTATCTGACCCCCACGTGTGTGTACACTATGTATCTGACCCCCACGTGTGTGTACACTATGTATCTGACCCCCACGTGTGTGTACACTATGTATCTGACCCCCACGTGTGTGTACACTATGTATCTGACCCCCTCGTGTGTGTACACTATGTATCTGACCCCCACGTGTGTGTACACTATGTATCTGACCCCCACGTGTGTGTACACTATGTATCTGACCCCCACGTGTGTGTACACTATGTATCTGACCCCCACGTGTGTGTACACTATGTATCTGACCCCCACGTGTGTGTCACTATGTATCTGACCCCCACGTGTGTGTACACTATGTATCTGGCCCCCACGTGTGTGTCACTATGTATCTGACCCCCACGTGTGTGTCACTATGTATCTGACCCCCACGTGTGTGTCACTATGTATCTGACCCCCACGTGTGTGTCACTATGTATCTGACCCCCACGTGTGTGTCACTATGTATCTGGCCCCCACGTGTGTGTACACCCTATGTATCTGACCCCCACGTGTGTGTACACACTATGTATCTGACCCCCACGTGTGTGTACGCTATGTATCTGACCCCCACGTGTGTGTCACTATGTATCTGGCCCCCACGTGTGTGTACACACTATGTATCTGACCCCCACGTGTGTGTACACACTATGTATCTGACCCCCACGTGTGTGTACACTATGTATCTGGCCCCCACGTGTGTGTACACTATGTATCTGACCCCCACGTGTGTGTACACTATGTATCTGACCCCCACGTGTGTGTACACTATGTATCTGACCCCCACGTGTGTGTACACTATGTATCTGACCCCCACGTGTGTGTCACTATGTATCTGGCCCCCACGTGTGTGTCACTATGTATCTGACCCCCACGTGTGTGTCACTATGTATCTGACCCCCACGTGTGTGTCACTATGTATCTGACCCCCACGTGTGTGTACACTATGTATCTGACCCCCACGTGTGTGTCACTATGTATCTGACCCCCACGTGTGTGTACACTATGTATCTGACCCCCACGTGTGTGTCACTATGTATCTGACCCCCACGTGTGTGTACACTATGTATCTGACCCCCACGTGTGTGTACACTATGTATCTGACCCCCACGTGTGTGTCACTATGTATCTGGCCCCCACGTGTGTGTACACTATGTATCTGACCCCCACGTGTGTGTACACTATGTATCTGACCCCCACGTGTGTGTACACTATGTATCTGACCCCCACGTGTGTGTACACTATGTATCTGGCCCTCACGTGTGTGTACACTATGTATCTGGCCCCCACGTGTGTGTACACTATGTATCTGGCCCCCACGTGTGTGTACACTATGTATCTGACCCCCACGTGTGTGTCACTATGTATCTGACCCCCACGTGTGTGTCACTATGTATCTGACCCCCACGTGTGTGTACACTATGTATCTGGCCCCCACGTGTGTGTACACTATGTATCTGACCCCCACGTGTGTGTACACTATGTATCTGACCCCACGTGTGTGTACACTATGTATCTGACCCCCACGTGTGTGTCACTATGTATCTGACCCCCACGTGTGTGTACACTATGTATCTGACCCCCACGTGTGTGTCACTATGTATCTGACCCCCACGTGTGTGTACACTATGTATCTGACCCCCACGTGTGTGTACACTATGTATCTGACCCCCACGTGTGTGTCACTATGTATCTGGCCCCCACGTGTGTGTACACTATGTATCTGACCCCCACGTGTGTGTACACTATGTATCTGACCCCCACGTGTGTGTACACTATGTATCTGACCCCCACGTGTGTGTACACTATGTATCTGGCCCCCACGTGTGTGTACACTATGTATCTGGCCCCCACGTGTGTGTACACTATGTATCTGACCCCCACGTGTGTGTACACTATGTATCTGACCCCCACGTGTGTGTCACTATGTATCTGACCCCCACGTGTGTGTCACTATGTATCTGACCCCCACGTGTGTGTACACTATGTATCTGGCCCCCACGTGTGTGTACACTATGTATCTGACCCCCACGTGTGTGTACACTATGTATCTGACCCCCACGTGTGTGTCACTATGTATCTGACCCCCACGTGTGTGTCACTATGTATCTGACCCCCACGTGTGTGTACACACTATGTATCTGACCCCACGTGTGTGTCACTATGTATCTGACCCCCACGTGTGTGTACACTATGTATCTGACCCCCACGTGTGTGTCACTATGTATCTGACCCCCACGTGTGTGTCACTATGTATCTGACCCCCACGTGTGTGTACACTATGTATCTGACCCCCACGTGTGTGTCACTATGTATCTGGCCCCCACGTGTGTGTCACTATGTATCTGACCCCCACGTGTGTGTACACTATGTATCTGACCCCCACGTGTGTGTCACTATGTATCTGACCCCCACGTGTGTGTACACACTATGTATCTGACCCCCACGTGTGTGTACACACTATGTATCTGACCCCCACGTGTGTGTACACTATGTATCTGACCCCCACGTGTGTGTCACTATGTATCTGACCCCCACGTGTGTGTACACTATGTATCTGACCCCCACGTGTGTGTACACTATGTATCTGACCCCCACGTGTGTGTACACTATGTATCTGACCCCCACGTGTGTGTCACTATGTATCTGACCCCCACGTGTGTGTACACTATGTATCTGACCCCCACGTGTGTGTACACTATGTATCTGACCCCCACGTGTGTGTACAATATGTATCTGGCCCCCACGTGTGTGTACACTATGTATCTGGCCCCACGTGTGTGTACACTATGTATCTGGCCCCCACGTGTGTGTACACTATGTATCTGACCCCCACGTGTGTGTACACTATGTATCTGACCCCCACGTGTGTGTACACTATGTATCTGACCCCCACGTGTGTGTACACTATGTATCTGGCCCCAACGTGTGTGTACACTATGTATCTGACCCCCACGTGTGTGTACACTATGTATCTGACCCCCACGTGTGTGTACACTATGTGTCTGGCCCCCACGTGTGTGTACACTATGTATCTGACCCCCACGTGTGTGTACACTATGTATCTGGCCCCCACGTGTGTGTACACTATGTATCTGACCCCCACGTGTGTACACACTATGTATCTGACCCCCACGTGTGTGTACACTATGTATCTGACCCCCACGTGTGTGTACACTATGTATCTGACCCCCACGTGTGTGTACACTATGTATCTGACCCCCACGTGTGTACACACTATGTATCTGACCCCCACGTGTGTACACACTATGTATCTGACCCCCACGTGTGTGTACACACTATGTATCTGACCCCACGTGTGTGTACACACTATGTATCTGACCCCCACGTGTGTGTACACTATGTATCTGGCCCCACGTGTGTGTACACTATGTATCTGACCCCCACGTGTGTGTACACACTATGTATCTGACCCCCACGTGTGTGTACACTATGTATCTGACCCCCACGTGTGTACACACTATGTATCTGACCCCCACGTGTGTACACACTATGTATCTGACCCCCATGTGTGTACACACTATGTATCTGACCCCCACGTGTGTGTACACTATGTATCTGGCCCCCACGTGTGTGTACACTATGTATCTGACCCCCACGTGTGTGTACACTATGTATCTGGCCCCCACGTGTGTGTATACTATGTATCTGACCCCCACGTGTGTGTACACTATGTATCTGACCCCCACGTCTGTGTACACTATGTATCTGACCCCACGTGTGTGTACACTATGTATCTGACCCCACGTGTGTGTACACTATGTATCTGACCCTCACGTGTGTACACACTATGTATCTGACCCCCACGTGTGTACACACTATGTATCTGACCCCCACGTGTGTGTACACTATGTATCTGACCCCCACGTGTGTGTACACTATGTATCTGACCCCCACGTGTGTGTACACTATGTATCTGACCCCCACGTGTGTGTACACTATGTATCTGACCCCCACGTGTGTGTACACACTATGTATCTGACCCCCACGTGTGTGTACACACTATGTATCTGACCCCCACGTGTGTGTACACTATGTATCTGACCCCCCATGTGTGTGTACACTATGTATCTGACCCCCACGTGTATACACTATGTATCTGACCCCCACGTGTGTGTACACTATGTATCTGACCCCCACGTGTGTGTACACACTATGTATCTGACCCCCACGTGTGTGTACACTATGTATCTGACCCCCATGTGTGTACACACTATGTATCTGACCCCCACGTGTGTGTACACTATGTATCTGGCCCCCACGTGTGTGTACACTATGTATCTGACCCCCACGTGTGTGTACACTATGTATCTGGCCCCCACGTGTGTGTACACTATGTATCTGACCCCCACGTGTGTGTACACTATGTATCTGACCCCCACGTGTGTGTACACTATGTATCTGACCCCCACGTGTGTGTACACTATGTATCTGACCCCCACGTGTGTGTACACTATGTATCTGACCCCCACGTGTGTACACACTATGTATCTGACCCCCACGTGTGTACACACTATGTATCTGACCCCCACGTGTGTGTACACTATGTATCTGACCCCCACGTGTGTGTACACACTATGTATCTGACCCCGTGTGTGTACACTATGTATCTGACCCCCACGTGTGTGTACACTATGTATCTGACCCCCACGTGTGTGTACACACTATGTATCTGACCCCCACGTGTGTGTACACACTATGTATGACCCCTCGTGTGTGTACACTATGTATCTGGCCCCCACGTGTGTGTACACTATGTATCTGACCCCCACGTGTGTACACACTATGTGTCTGACCCCCACGTGTGTACACACTATGTATCTGACCCCCACGTGTGTACACACTATGTGTCTGACCCCCACGTGTGTACACACTATGTATCTGACCCCCACGTGTGTGTACACACTATGTATCTGACCCCACGTGTGTGTACACTATGTATCTGACCCCCACGTGTGTGTACACTATGTATCTGACCCCCACGTGTGTGTACACTATGTATCTGACCCCACGTGTGTGTACACTATGTATCTGACCCCCACGTGTGTACACACTATGTATCTGACCCCCACGTGTGTACACACTATGTATCTGACCCCCACGTGTGTGTACACTATGTATCTGACCCCCACGTGTGTGTACACACTATGTATCTGACCCCTCGTGTGTGTACACTATGTATCTGACCCCCGTGTGTGTACACTATGTATCTGACCCCCACGTGTGTGTACACACTATGTATCTGACCCCCACGTGTGTGTACACACTATGTATCTGACCCTCGTGTGTGTACACTATGTATCTGGCCCCACGTGTGTGTACACTATGTATCTGACCCCCACGTGTGTACACACTATGTGTCTGACCCCCACGTGTGTACACACTATGTATCTGACCCCCACGTGTGTACACACTATGTGTCTGACCCCCCGTGTGTACACACTATGTATCTGACCCCCACGTGTGTGTACACACTATGTATCTGACCCCCACGTGTGTGTACACTATGTATCTGACCCCCACGTGTGTACACACTATGTGTCTGACCCCCACGTGTGTACACACTATGTATCTGACCCCCGTGTGTACACACTATGTGTCTGACCCCCACGTGTGTACACACTATGTATCTGACCCCCACGTGTGTACACACTATGTGTCTGACCCCCACGTGTGTACACACTATGTATCTGACCCCCACGTGTGTACACACTATGTGTCTGACCCCCACGTGTGTACACACTATGTATCTGACCCCCACGTGTGTACACACTATGTGTCTGACCCCCACGTGTGTACACACTATGTGTCTGACCCCCACGTGTGTGTACACTATGTATCTGACCCCACGTGTGTGTACACACTATGTATCTGACCCCCACGTGTGTGTACACACTATGTATCTGACCCCCACGTGTGTGTACACACTATGTATCTGACCCCCACGTGTGTGTACACACTATGTATCTGACCCCCACGTGTGTGTACACTATGTGTCTGACCCCCACGTGTGTACACACTATGTATCCCACCTCACAATACGTCTTATATTACGGAATGACTATATGTATGTTGACCAGACCACACACTAGAAGTGAAAGGACGACGACGTTTCGGTCCGTCCTGGACCATTCTCAAGTCGCTTGAGAATGGTCCAGGACGGACCGAAACGTCGTCGTCCCTTCAACTTCTAGTGTGTGGTCTGGTCAACATACTTCAGCCACGTTATTGTGACTCTTCGCCTGCATGACTATATGTATATTTTTGAGTCGGTCATAATGTTGGTGGCAAGTAGAATGGTGAGCGGAATATCTAGTTATAACGGGCGAGGGAGAAGACCGCCGGTTCCAGATTACTATCGTAATGTGTCAAGTCACTCACGACACAGGTGAGCAGTGGCCGTGAACCCCTGAACCTCGGGGGGAGAGTTAATGTCTGCTGAGCGAACCTGAGCAAAGTGTTCAGTTGGCTATAGGTACATCTGGCAGGTTAGTGAGGCTGAGCCACTACCAGAATATTCAGATTGTAAACTCTGTGATGTATTTTTAATGCATTCACTATAACACTATATTGTTGAATGTGAAACCGTAAAAGATTTTAGACCTCCTGGCCTATTGTACCGTCAACTGTGTAACTATTTCATTGACTCAGGTGTTCTGGGCGACATCCTAATAATTTATCCTAAATTTGCTTGTCCATTTTAAGAATGAAGATCAATTTTATTTATTTTAATTTTAAGCTGCATCTCTTATGAACCCATCCCTGCCCTTGTGTGGCAGTGCACAATAGAAAGTTGTATTTATATATTCGTACATTGAAACGTGTATAGTCTAATGTAGTTGATTGTAACCGAGATATATATGTGTGCTTCAGTTTACAGTTTAGACCTATTGTCTTGTGTCTGATCCTCTGTCCTGTGTGACAGTGAATACCAATAATATCCTCACTCTAACAAGACATAATTGAAGTCCTCAGATTAGGCAAAATTGTAATAAAATTTGTCAATCAAGATGTAATAATAATAATAATAATGTGTAGCACATGACGAGGCAAGGAAGCCGGTATGTAGAGAGGTCAACACACAACTGATATATGTAAATGATCTCCCAGAGGGAATAGACTCGTTCCTCTTAATGTTTGCTGATGGTGCAAAAATTACGAGGAGGATTAAGACAGAGGAATATAGTATGAGGCTACAAGATGACCTAGACAAACTGAAGGAATTGTCACATGGCTACTAAAGTTCAACCCAAGTAAATGTAAGGTAAGGAAACTAGGGGGAGGAAACAGGAGGCCAGACACTGGATACAGAATGGGAGATGAAGTCCTTCACGAAACGGACAGAGAGAAAGATCTAGGAGGTGATATCACGCCAAACCTGTCTCCTGAAGCCCACATCAAAAGAATAACATCTGCGGCGTATGCGAGGCTGGCTAACATCAGAACTGCCTTCAGGAACTTGTGTAAGGAATCATTCAGAACCTTGTATACTACATATGTAAGACCAATCCTGCAGTATGCGGCCCCAGCATGGAGCCCGAATCTTGTCAAGCATAAGACGTAGCTGGAAAAACTTCAGAGGTATGCCACTCGGCTAGTCCCAGAAGTAAGAGGCATAAGTTACGAGGAAAGGTTGCGTGAACTGCACCCCACGTCGCTGGAAGACAGAAGAGCTCTGGGAGACATGATCACTACATACAAAATTCACAGGGGATTGACACGGTAGACAAGGATGGATTATTTAACACGGGTGGCACACGCACTAGGGGACACAGGTGGAAGCTGAGAACCCAAATAATCACAGAAACATTAGAAAGAACTTTTTCAGTGTCAGTAGTTAGTAAATGGAATGCACTAGGCAGTGATGTGGTGGAGGCTGACTCCATACACAGTTTCAAATGTAGATATGATAGAGCCCAGTAGGCTCAGGAACCTGTACACCAGTTGATTGACAGCTGAGAGGCGGGACCAAAGAGCCAAAGCTCAACCCCCGCAAGCACTACTAGGTGAGTACAGGAAGAGGATGGCCTCCCGGGTGGTACAGGAATAATGAAGCAGGAGGCCTAACTGTACTGAACACCTTGTTGGAATGGTAATGTTCACTACCACTGCTGAACCTGTTTGGCTTCCCCACCTACCACTGGCTTCTCCACCTACCACTGGCTTCTCCACCTACCACTGGCTTCCCCACCAACCACTGGCTTCACCACCTACCACTGGCTTCTCCCCTACCACTGGCTTCTCCACCTACCACTGGCTTCCCACCTACCACAGCTTCCCACCTACCACTGGCTTCTCCACCTACCACTGGCTTCACCACTACCACTGGCTTCTCCACCTACCACTGGCTTCTCCACTACCACTGGCTTCACCACCTACCACTGGCTTCTCCACCTACCACTGGCTTCTCCACCTACCACTGGCTTCCCCACCTACCACTGGCTTCCCCCCCTACCACTGGCTTCTCCACCTACCACTGGCTTCTCCACCTACCACTGGCTTCTCACCTACCACTGGCTTCACCACCTACCACTGGCTTCTCCACCTACCACTGGCTTCCCCACCTACCACTGGCTTCTCCACCTACCACTGGCTTCTCCACCTACCACTGGCTTCTCCACCTACCACTGGCTTCCCCACCTACCACTGGCTTCTCCACCTGTAACAATCTAGGTTGTTGTAAGAAGGTTCTAGAAGGCTCGGGTAGAGACCTGACCCTAAGCACATGGGAGCATCCTCCCTGGGGGAATTGTGTGTGAGGATAACCTGACGCCTTTGTTCATAATGAATCATCCTATGGTATTCACTTATTTAGAGAAATTAACCTTCAGTCATTTTGTATTCAAATTGCACTGTATAGTATCCTGTATAATATCAAGAGTATATAATTATTAGGAGAATGAGTGTTAAGTCACCTTCAGTGACGTCACAGGGCAGGACTAGGCTGTGAGGCGGAGTGACCTATGAGTTCACAGGTCACCAGAGTTGACATGTCCTCTATTTCTCAGAGGTCAAATAGCTATTTTGTAATTGGGAATAGCTCTTCCTTAAGATGTTTGTGTAATTTAACTTC
>WNGS01003744.1:92950-113379 GCA_020271785.1 Procambarus virginalis
TCATCTTATTTATTTATTTATTTATTTATTTATTTATTTATTTATGCATATACAAGAAGGTACATTGGGAATGTGTGGATACATAAAATGGTAATTACAGTCTTGTAAAGCCACTAGTACGCGCAGCGTTTCGGGCAGGTCCTTAATCTAAGAAAATTTTAAGTAGGTAAATACTTGCAAGATTTATAAAAAAATGATAACAGATACATGGCAAGAAAAAAAAAAAGAGAAAATTGTAGGTACAGTGGATTAAAGCACATAGGCAGCTAAGATTGATTGCAATGACAGCTTGAATGGTAGTTGACAAAAATGGTAGGCACAAACAGCATATGGCTAGCACATAAAAGAAGACAGCAATGAACACAATGATAAGGTTGGTAGGGTTAAATACATAAAAATTAGGAGATTGGGTAACACTAGGTACAGAGCAAATTTAAAGCTCAGTGTAGGAAACTAAGAAGATGAAATCAGGTACTTTTTGGTTTTGTTTTTAAATAAGGCAAAACTTTTACAGTTTTTCAATTCACTAGGGAGTGAGTTCCATAGACTAGGTCCCTTAATTTGCATAGAGTGTTTACACAGATTAAGTTTGACCCTGGGGATATCAAAGAGATATTTATTTCTGGTGTGGTGATAATGGGTCCTATTACATCCATCCAGGGAGAGTTTCAGAGCATGGTTTGCATTTAAAAACAGGGTTTTGTAAATGTAGTTGACACAAGAGAATGTGTGGAGGGAGTTAATATTTAGCAAGTTTAGAGATTTAAACAAGGGAGCTGAATGTTGTCTAAAAGCTGAGTTAGTTATTATTCTGATAGCAGATTTTTGCTGCGTGATGATGGGCTTAAGGTGGTTTGCAGTGGTAGACCCCCATGCACAGATACCATAATTAAGATAGGGGTAGATTAGTGCATAATATAGTGAGAGGAGAGCGGAGTTAGGAACATAATATCTGATTTTGGAGAGTATACCAACTGTTTTAGAGACTTTCTTAGTTATGTGTTGAATGTGGGTGCTGAAGTTGAGTCTCTTGTCTAGGAATAGGCCAAGAAACTTGCCATCATTTTTATTACTGATGTTAATATTGTCTATCTGTAGCTGAATTGCATTTGATGATTTGCTTCCAAATAAGATGTAGTAAGTCTTTTCGATGTTTAATGTTAGTTTGTTAGTTGACATCCAGAAGTGGACTTTTTTTAATTCATTATTCACAACATTATTTAGTGTATGTGGGTTGAGGTCTGAATAGATAAGGGTAGTATCATCAGCAAACAATATAGGTTTGAGAATATTAGAGACATTAGGCAGATCATTTATATATATAAGAAATAGAAGAGGTCCTAAGATACTGCCCTGTGGCACTCCAACGGTAATTGGTAGAGTGGAAGAAGTTGTATCATTGATGGTTACATATTGGTGTCTGTCACTAAGATAGGATCGGATGTAGTCAAGGGCAAGGCCACGGATTCCATAATGCTGAAGTTTAAGTAAGAGGTAGTTGTGATTAACAGTATCAAAGGCTTTTCTTAGGTCAATGAAGAGTCCAATTGGAAACTCATTTTTGTCAAGGGCTGAGTAGATTACGTCAAGGAGACTAATGATTGCATCGTTGGTGCTCTTTTGGGACCGGAAGCCAAACTGGCAGGGGCTGAGTATGTCGAATTTTACGAGGTAGGAATAGAGCTGTTTGTAAATAATTTTTTCAAATATTTTTGATAGAATGGGTAGATTTGATATTGGTCTATAATTATTTATGTCCGCCGGATTGCCTCCTTTATGGACTGGCGTTACTCTTGCTTTTTTGAGGATATCAGGGAAGGTGTGACACTCTATAGATTTGTTGAACAGTAGGGCTATGGGTGAGGCAAGGGCATGGGAGGCTCTCTTGTATACAATGGACGGAATTTCACTGGTGTTCCCTGCCTTGGTTTTTAGAGAGTGTATGATGGACACAACATCTGCCGGGCTGATTGGTGAAAGGAGAAGAGAGTTTGGATAGCTGCCTGAGAGATATGTGTTAATATGTGTCTGAGTCTGTGGGATTTTACTGGCAAGATTAGCACCAACCGATGAAAAGAAACTATTAAATTCATTTGCCATTTCTAAATCAGTTGACAGTATATCCCCATCCTTGTAGAGCTTTATTTGGTTATGTGAGTGTTGCTTAGTTCCTAGGATACTAGAGATTGTTTTCCAAGTGCTTTTCATGTTACCTTTTGCTTCATTGAATCTATTCACATAATATGCTAGTTTTGCCTTTCTTATGATACTGGTAAGCATTGATGAGTACCTTTTAGCTACTTCCTTTGAAACTAGGCCAATCCTAAGTTTCTTTTCATATTCGTGTTTCTTGTTGATTGAGTTGAGAATGCCACTTGTGAGCCATGGATTGTTTAATCTTTTGTCAGTTACTTGCTTGGTAAGAAGGGGACAATGAAGGTTGTAGAGACTGAGAGTTTTGGAGAGGAAGAGGGTAGCTAATGAATTTATATCCTGGGTATTATTGAATTCAGAATCCCAGTTAATATTGTGAAGTGCATCTGTAAGATTGCCTAAAGCTGATTCACTGTGTAGCCTAAATGAAAGTTTCTTGCTTTTTGGTGGTGTTATGTCCATGTTTGCTATGAGAAAGGTAGGATAGTGGTCAGTTGTTCTGTCGTAGATTATACCAGGTACAAGGGGAACTGTTATGTTTGTCCATATGTGGTCTTGATCTCAAGATAACCTTCATCAGAATTCTATCGAAGGACAATTGACTGCGATGGACGGTTGGGAAGCAAGACACACCCTCGTCCTGGAAGTCAGAACATTCAAGAAGAATATGCATGACTGTAGGAGGGACAATGCAGTTTGTACAATAAGGAGCAGGGCGGCGCTCATTAGGTGTCTGTGAGTTAAGCGTGTATGGCCAATATGCAACCTTGCCAGAGCCATTTCCCACCGCCAGTTACGGTGGTAGGAGGAAGGCCACAGGGACTCACTACTCCTAAGAGTTTGCAGTTTGTTACTAGTAACAGAAGACCAACAACCCTGCCAACGGACAAGGATGGAGGAATGAATAACAGGGTAAAAGTTGGAATAAATAATACCTTTATGGGAGATGGGGACAAGTGCGGATAGCTTCCTTAGCGGCAGCGTCCGCATGCTCATTTAAAGAGACACCAATATTGCTGGGAACCCAGCAAAACTCTGTCTTAAATCTACTGGAGATAAAAAAACAGCCAATGTTGAATCTCAACTACCACTGGATGGACTGGATTAAAGGAATCAAGAGCCCTGAGGGTGCTGCGATAGTCAACTACAACCACAAAGGAGGATTGACATCGAGAAAGCAGTAGACGAAGAGCATAGAGGATAGCATAAAGTTTTGTTGTGAAGTTGATAGTCTCTGGAGGCAGGCGACACATATAGGTGTGGTCAGGAAAAACAATAGAATAGCCTACACTGTCTGCAGACTTAGACCCATCGGTGAAAATGGAAATGGAGGGGGAGTGTGAAGAAAAATGTTCAAAGAAAAGGCGTTTCAGAACTGTAGGAAGGGTAAAAGCTTTAGAGACGTGGGTCAGGGATTTACAAAATTTAGGACGGGGACCCTTCACCGGGGCAAGGACAGAACAACACGAGGAGAAATATTGGTAATACGAACCCAAAGAGAATTTTTCAGGTGAGACAACCAGACAGAAAGAGGGAGGTGGTGAAGGGGAATAGGAACTACAGGATGGGTAAAAGTCAAAGTACTACATAGGCGAGAGTGGGAGTGTTGTAAGAACCGTGCGAGGTAGTGAAGACAGTAACGATCACAGCGGTCCTTGAGAGACAGGAAGCCAGTGTCAACATACAAGCTGAGGGTAGGAGTCGAACGAAAGGCACCAGAACTGAGGCCAACCAAGATGGCGAAGAGTAGAAGGAGAAGCAGACGAGTAAGCAGGGCATCCATAATCGAGTTTAGACAGTATGAGAGAGGAATGTAAAGAGCATGCGCCTATCCGCTCCCCAAGATGTATGGGACAAAATCTTAAGGAAGTTAGGGCCTTAGAGCATTCAACTCGGAGGAAAGAGATATGGGGTAACCAAGACAAACTAGTGTCAAAGATTAATCTCAAAAGCTTAGTGGAATCTTTGTACACATGGGGATAACCATAAAGCGACAAAGAGGGATGAAGAGCAACTTGCTTCCGAGTAAAAGTCATAGCACAAGTCTTTGTTGCAGAGAACTTGAATCTATGATTGGTGGCCCCAAGACGACACAGCATCAATCGCAAGTTGAAACCGCCATTGAAGGAGCGGCAAATCATCACCTCGACAGCAAAGGGTAAAATTTGTCATGTTCATAGAAAACGGTACATCCGTTTGTATGTGTTGTGGCTCAGACGCCAGAGAAGGAAAACAAGAAAGCGTACAGGATGCCACCAGCTTGGAAGCAGCTAGTCATGTAATCGTTTATAAGTATTAAAGTCAGTAACCAAGCAATGACTTTATATCAACCCTACAACCAAGACTTCCTCAGCAACACACAAACACCACACTAGCGACGAGGATGAACTGTGAACGCAGGTATTTGTTCAGCTTAAAACACAAGGAAGAACATGCGGTCTCGGCCCCCGGAGGAGGAAGGGAAGTCGTGCTGTCTGTGAGTACCATACCTTACCTTGAGATACCTTGAGGTGCTTCCGGGGCTTATCGTCCCCGCGGCCCGGTCATCGACCAGGCCTCCTGGTTGCTGGACTGATCAACCAGGCTGTTGGACGCGGCTGCTCGCAGCCTGACGTATGAGTCACAGCCTGGTTGATCAGGTATCCTTTGGAGGTGCTTATCCAGTTCTCTCTTGAACACTGTGAGGGGTTTGCCAGTTATGTCCCTTATGTGTAGTGGAAGCCCGATACCCGATGCTGTGTGCTAACCAAGGCTGTGTGCTAACTGATGCTGTGTGCTAACCAATGCTGTATGCTAACCAATGCTATGTGCTACCCAAGCTATGTGCTGACTGAAGCTGTGTACTGAGGAATCTGCCGATGCTGTGTACGAAACGACGCTTTGATGTTGTGTACAAAACCCAATGTTTTGTATACGAAACGACGCTCAGTGCTACACAATTCTTCACGCTATGAACAACTGCTGTGCCAACTGCTGCCAACTGCTGTACCAACTGCTAACAACTGCTGTGCCAACTACTGACAACTGCTGTGGTGCTGTGAGTAGGAACAACACATGTACACAAGGGCTAGGTAAGAAGTCAGTTGCTGCTGTATTGTGCACTGCTGTGAACTTTCGCATTAAAATGCTTGTGTTCTTTGCAGAATCAAAGTAATTACAGTGAATTCTTAACTAACATATACAGTGCAGTAAGTGTTTAGTATTCTGAGGAACATTTAAGTGATAAGTTTATATTTATTCAGTAAAAATGGCAAATATACCTCAGTTTCCTGTATTTGATCCTGACTGTGACCAGACAAACCTGTCACAGAGGTGGACCAAATGGCTTAAAAGGTTTGAAAATTTGTTGATAGTTTCTGACATCAAAAGTGCTGAAAGAAAGCGTGCCTTTCTACTTCATTATGTAGGTGGTCGAGTTTGTGACATCTTTGACACACTGAAAGACACTGGTGGTGCCAAAGATTATGACACTGCCAAAGCCAAATTAACAGAACATTTCAAACCAAGACAAAATACTGCAATGGAAATTATGCATTTCAGGAGTGCCAGACAACTCTCTAATGAAACTGTTGATCAATACCATACACGACTGCAGGGTTTAGCAGCCCATTGTGAGTTTGCTGATGTTGACAAAGAAATCAAACAGCAAATAATTGAAACATGCACATCTACACGTCTCCGTCGAAGAGCTCTAGAACTTGTTGATGATAAAAGTTCTCTTACCAAGATACTGGATATTGCTCGTCGGATGGAAGATGCTACACGTGATGCTCGTGTCATGGAGTGCAATGCCAACAACGGTTCTGCCACTGTTACTAACAGTGATGAGGTATGTAAGGTTCAGGGAGGACACCGTGATCATAGAAGATATCATGCCAAACCTAACAGTAAATTGAGCCGAGAACCACATCACAAATGGAGTCATGGAACAAGACTCAAGCAGTCACAACGACTCACATCAGAGGGTGTCAACAATAAATGTTACAATTGTGGAGGAGACTACCCACACCAAGATAATGTTTGTCCTGCTCAAGGTAAGAAGTGCTATGAGTGTGGAAAACTAGGTCATTTTGGTGCTGTGTGTCGTTCCGCACTCAAGAAACCACAGTCAGTGAATAAAAGCACTGTACGAGGATCAGGTCATAAGGGTCGAGGTGGTAAACGCAATATTGCTCCTCATATCCAGAATGTTAATAATGTACAAAACAACATGTCATTACAGCCAGTCTCAGATGACAGTGAATGTGATTACATTTATGGAGTACAAGCAATCACAGAATGGAATGATCTTCCAAACAACCCAGAGACTATAATATACATTGCTGGTATTTGTCTCAAAGTTCTCATTGACACTGGATCAAACATTGACACCATTGCTGAGTGCCACTATGAGAAATTTAAAAAATAGTTCCCAAAGCTTGAGAACTATAATGGCAAAGCCACTGCCTATGCTTCAAAGGTAGCCTTGCCAGTGATTGTAACTTTCACTTCAGAGATTAAGTCAAAGAATGCAATGCTCACTACTACATTCTATGTTGTTAGGAATGCAAAGGAGTCTCTACTCAGTTAAAAGATTTCAACCAAATTGGGGCTACTTCAGCTTTCTAATGCTGTAGCAGTGGAATCTGCAAACAATGTTGATGGTATTGTTGCTGAATTTTCTGATCGATTTGAATCCATAGGTTGTTATACTGATAGCAAAGTACATCTGCATATCAACCCAGATGTAATTCCAGTTGCCCAACCACATCGCCGACAACCATTCCATACTCGCAAGAAAGTCGATGCCGAACTGGATAGGCTTATAGAACTAGATATCATTGAACCGGTAACAGGCCCAACACCATGGGTAAGCCCAATTGTCACTCCACCAAAGCCGAAGAATCCAGATGAGATACGCATTTGTGTAGACATGCGTGTTCCCAACAAGGCAATAATGCGTGAACACCATCCTACACCCACTGTAGATGATATGATTTACCGCTTGAATGGTGCAACTGTATTCAGCAAGTTAGATTTAAACAAGGGCTATCATCAGCTTGAACTTGATGATGAGAGTCGCTTCATCACAACGTTTACGACACATCGAGGTCTGTATAGGTACAAGCGCCTGAGTTTTGGTATTAACAGTGCTGCTGAAGTATTCCAGCACATCATCAGCCAGGTATTGCAAGATATACCTAATGCTGACAACATGTCTGATGACATCATTGTTTATGGCCATACTCAAGCTGAACACGACAAAGCTCTTCGTGCAACATTGCATCGCTTATGAGAAAAGAATCTGACACTAAGCCGAGCAAAGTGTGAGTTCAATCAACATAAAATTGAATTCTTTGAACATGTACTTAGTGACAAAGGTCTATCTCCAGATCCTAAGAGAGTTGCAGATATCAAGAATGCTGCACCTCCTTCAACATCCACTGAAGTACATAGTTTTCTGGGAATGGCAACCTACTGTTCTCGCTTCATTCCAGATTTTGCTAGTATTACGAAGCCTCTATGTGAGCTCCTGAAGAAAAATGCATCATGGTACTGGAGCGATATCGAGCAAAATGCATTTGATGCTGTGAAAGATGCACTAGTAGAAAATGCGACTGCTGCGTACTTTGATCCATCAATGGACACTGAGTTAACGGTGGATGCTAGTCCTGTTGGTTTAGGTGCTGTGTTAGCCCAACACAAACCTGGTCAACCAGATTCCAGAGTAGTAATTGTCTACGCCAGCCGTTCTCTCACAGATGTTGAGCAACGATACAGTCAGACAAAAAAGGAAGTTCTTGCTCTTGTATGGGGCTGTGAACATTTCAATGTGTATCTGCTGGGTATCTGTGAACACTTCAATGTGTATCTGCTTCACCACGATAGTTACTGACCACAAACCGTTGGAGACCATCTTCAATAATCCAAAGTCCAAACCACCAGCTCGCATTGAGAGATGGGCTCTTCGTCTGCAACCATACAACTTTACGGTTAAATACAAGCCGGGTGCAGGCAATCCCGCTGATTACATCAGTCGACATCCTGCCAACAGTTTCACCATCACCAAGCATCAGCAAGTTGCCGAGGAATATGTACACTCTGTAACCTGTGATGCAGTCCCTAAGGCTCTCACTCTTGATGAAATCCGTACTGCAACCCAAGAGGACCCAACTCTGCAAGCAACAGTGGATGCATTGACCAAGAAAAAGTTTCCACGCATCCCACCCTCAGGAGTTGACCAAGATGCATTCAAAGCACTTGAACGCATCCAGATAGAATTAAGTATTACGCAACACCGTGCTGCGAGGTACTCGCATCGTCATTCCAGCAGTTCTCCAGCAGTGTGCTCTGAAGCTTGCACATCAAGGACACCAAGGTCTTGTAAGGACCAAACAGCTGCTACGAGAAAAGGTGTGGTTTCCTGGCATTGATCGTCAAGCAAAGGACATGCGTGATGCCTGTGTCCCTTGCCAAGCTGCAGTGGATACTTCAAGACCAACACCTCTACAACCTTCACCACTACCTGCTGCACCATGAACGGAAGTATCGATAGACTTCTGCAGACCGCTACCAACTGGAGAGCACTTGATGCTAGTCATTGATGATCACTTACGTTATCCAGAAGTAGAAATCATCACTTCCACATCTGCAAAGGCCGTCATCCCGAAGCTCGACAAGATCTTTTCAAACTTTGGCATTTCTGAAGTTGTCAAGATGGACACTGGATCGCCATTCAATGGACAAGACTTCGCCAACTTTGCTGAGCATATTGGATTCAAACACCGCCGTGTGATGCCACTACATCCTCAAGCAAATGGAGAAGTCGAGAGATTCATGCAACCTCACATGAAAGCAGTACGCTGTGCTCATGCCGAAGGACGAGCCTGGAAACAAGCTATGTATGTTTTTCTCAGGAACTACCGGGCAACACCGCATGGAACACTGGGCAAGTCGCCTGGCGAACTTTTATTTGGACGTCCTATGAGAATCACACTACCTGTCATGCCAGCCAAGGTAACAGATAAACGTCTCGCTCAGAAGAATGCACTAGCCAAGGGCAAAATGAAAATTGCTCATGATCAACGTGCAAAGGAACAATTCATAAAGGTTGGAGATACTGTTCTCGTTAAAAAGAAAAAAGAGGGAAAGCTAGATATGCCGTATGATACAAAACCATATAAAGTGATTAGTGTGAAAGGAACTATGGTAACAGCAAGTAATAGAGATCATAGTATAACACATAATATGGCTTATTTCAAAGTGATTCCAACTAGTGTAGAAAATGATGAAGTGCAAAGTCGTGCAAAAGAAAAAGAAAAAATGAGTTATAACTCAACAAACAATTCATCGAGGGATATTCTTGTATTTGGGGACTCTCGTCCTAAACGTCATGTTAAACGCCCTACACGATATGATGATTAATTGTGCTCATATGTAATGCAAAGTATTTACTTATTATGCTAAACTAAATTTAATATTGTTTGAATAATTCAGATCTCTCATTCAATATTTTGTAACTTTGTATTACAGTTTCTTTCATTTTTGTTTAACATTGCATATGTATTTTTAACATTGAAATCCTTTGTGGTAAAGATTAAATTGTTTAAATTCTTTGTGTGCTTAATTAATGTTAAATGTATGCAATATCTCTTGATATGTTAATAACTTTGTGTCAATAACTTTGCTTTGTGCTACAAGCATGGTAGACATCCTGTATTCATTCTTTTTAAAGAAAAGGAGGGATGTCATGTTCATAGAAAACGGTACCACCCGTTTGTATGTGTTGTGGCTCAGACGCCAGCAGGAGAAAAACAAGAAACGTACAGGACGCCACCAGCTTGGAAGCAGCTAGTCATGTAATCGTTATAAGTATTAAAGTCAGTAACCAAGCAATGACTTTATATCAACCCTACAACCAAGACTTCCTCAGCAACACACAAACACCACAAGATCGTCGACATAGAGAGGGGAGAAGATGTCAGAAGGAAGGGAGGAAAGAAGATCATTCAGGGCAACCAGAAAAAAAGAGTAGTGCTCAGAACACTACCTTGGGATACACCTTCGTATTGCTGAAAAGAGGCAGTTCGACATAGAGAGGGAAGAAGATGCCAGAAGGAAGGGAGGAAAGAAGACCATTCAGGGCAACCAGAAAAAGAGTAATGCTCAGAACACTACCTTGGGGTACACCTTCGTATTGCTGAAAAGAGGCAAAGAAAGTGGCACCAAGCCTCACTCTAAAGGAATGACGAGAGAGGAAGCTTTGGAGGAAGAGAGTGAGATTACCACAAAGGCCTAAAGAACGAAGTTGGGGCAGAATATGGTATCTTCAGGTGGTGTCGAAAGCCTTTTCCAGGTCAAAAAGAATAGCAACAACAGAGGTTTTCGCAGCAAAAGCAGTACGAATATAGACCTCCAAGTTCACTAAGACATCAGTCGTGCTGCGGCACTTGCGAAAACGAAATTGAGAAGAGGAGAGGTGGTGATAGTGTTCCAAGAACCACATCAGACGGACATTGACCATACGTTCAAAGAGTTTGCAGACACAACTCGTTAGGGCAATAGGGCAGAAGTCCTTAGTGGATGTCCCTAAAGACCCCGGTTTCCGAATAGGGAATACAACGGCATTAAGCCAGTCCTCAGGGACTGATGACGACTCCTAGACCCGGTTATACAGATTCAGTAAAAACTGAGATGCGCATGGAGGGAGATGGTGAAGCATCTCATAATGAATGTCATCTGAGCCAGCTGCCGTAGAACCTCAGAGGGCCAGGGCAGATTGAAGTTCAGAGAGAGAGAGGGATCGTTATAGGAAAGACGGAGATGAGTGCCGAAATCTAATGGATGAAATGGATGTTATCTATGTAAATGGAAGTAGTAGTTAAACAATAGTGGAAAGAAGTTGTAGCAAGTCATATGAGTAGTTGTAGTAGGAAGCAATAGTAGAAGTAGCTTTAGTTGTAATAGTAGTATAGTTACTCGATTTAGTTGGAATTGGTATTAAATGATAGTCTTCAGGATATTATTAGATAGTAGTAGTAATAGGAGCCTTAGTGGAAGAAGAAGGAGGAATTTCTTATGAAGAAGAAGAATTGAGGAATGAGAACCGAGCTAACATTTGAAAAGTGGGAACCCAGTTCGGTCGTGACTATCACTGGGTCCGCCACAAGTGTACCATAGAGGTGAAGGACTGGCGAGACATCTGGGAATGAACTTACCCGCTACCTTGCGGATTTTCTTCCAGTTCTGCGGCAGAGGAGTATCGACGTAATGGTGGAAATATAAGATTTCCAACTCTAATGTTCAGCTGTATGGATGGTCCTATGGGTCACCACATTCGCCTTCCAAAACAAAATAAAAGAATCAGCCGTCTGCCAATTCCGGTGTTTTTTCGAGGCTGCATGCTTACAGCGGACAACCCAAGCACAGTCCGCATTCCATCAGTAAGCACTTCCGCCGCGTGCCCCGGAGGTAGAGCGAGTAATAAGCAGAGGGCAGCGTTGAAGACTGTGTCATGAAAAGGAGAGGGCGCGAGGGAGAGGCAGAGTGGAGAGGTCAGAGAGAGTAGCACAGAGGGTGATAGGTTCCAGTCAGCCTTGGCAAACTGGCCCTAAGGAAGGAGAGGGGAGGGTGAAAGAGGAAAAGGTAACAGGATGGGGAAATGGTCACTGTTATGGAGGTCACAAAGAACCTGCCACGTGAAATGTAAGTAAGAGACGATGAGCAGAGAGAAAGATCAATGCAAGGAAGGGTGCGAATTCAAGAGTCCACTTGAGTGGGCTCACCAGAATTCAGAAGAGACAGGGAAGAAGAGAGGACGAATGGTTCGAGAAGGCGGCCTCCGGTGTTTGTCAGAACATCACCCCAGAGGGTATGTCGACAGTTGAAATCACCCAAGAGGAGCACAGACTCTGGCAAGGAGTTCAGTAGATCATTTATTCTTACCATTTACTCAAAAAGACAGGCAATAGAACATGGATAGGCGATTGAAAAAGTTGGGGTGACGAAGGGAACATTAATATGAATCAATTTGAGAGAGCAGTAGACTTATGGTCCACCTGGGGGGGGGGGGGNAGTAGTAATGACAACACTGTCAAGTAATAAGACAACACTGTCAAGTAGTAATGACAACACTGTCTAGTAGTAATGGCAACACTGTCAAGTAGTAATGGTAACACTGTCAAGTAATGACAACACTGTCAAGTAGTAATGAACACTGTCAAGTAGTAATGGTAACACTGTCAAGTAATAATGACAACACTGTCAGTAGTAATGACAACACTGTCAAGTAGTAATGGTAACACTGTCAAGTAATAATGACAACACTGTCAAGTATAATGACAACACTGTCAAGTAGTAATGACAACACTGTCAGTAGTAATGGCAACACTGTCAAGTAGTAATGGTAACACTGTCAAGTAATAATGACAACACTGTCAAGTAGTAATGGTAACACTGTCAAGTAGTAATGGTAACACTGTCAAGTAATAATGACAACACTGTCAAGTAGTAATGACAACACTGTCTAGTAGTAATGACAACACTGTCACGTAGTAATGGTAACACTGTCAAGTAGTAATGACAACACTGTCAAGTAGTAATGGTAACACTGTCAAGTAGTAATGACAACACTGTCAAGTAGTAATGACAACACTGTCAAGTAGTAATGACAACACTGTCAAGTAGTAATGACAACACTGTCAAGTAGTAATGACAACACTGTCAAGTAATAATGACAACACTGTCAAGTAATAATGACAACACTGTCAAGTAGTAATGACAACACTGTCAAGTAGTAATGGCAACACTGTCAAGTAGTAATGACAACACTGTCAAGTAGTAATGACAACACTGTCAAGTAATAATTACAACACTGTCAAGTAGTAATGGTAACACTGTCAAGTAATAATTACAACACTGTCAAGTAGTAATGACAACACTGTCAAGTAGTAATGACAACACTGTCAAGTAGTAATGACAACACTGTCAAGTAATAATGACAACACTGTCAAGTAGTAATGACAACACTGTCAAGTAGTAATGACAACACTGTCAAGTAGTAATGACAACACTGTCAAGTAGTAATGGCAACACTGTCAAGTAGTAATGACAACACTGTCAAGTAATAATGACAACACTGTCTAGTAGTAATGACAACACTGTCAAGTAATAATTACAACACTGTCAAGTAGTAATGACAACACTGTCAAGTAGTAATGACAACACTGTCAAGTAGTAATGACAACACTGTCAAGTAATAATGACAACACTGTCAAGTAATAATGACAACACTGTCAAGCAGTAATGACAACACTGTCTAGTAGTAATGACAACACTGTCTAGTAGTAATGACAACACTGTCAAGTAGTAATGACAACACTGTCAAGTAGTAATGGCAACACTGTCAAGTAGTAATGACAACACTGTCAAGTAGTAATGACAACACTGTCAAGTAATAATTACAACACTGTCAAGTAGTAATGGTAACACTGTCAAGTAATAATTACAACACTGTCAAGTAGTAATGACAACACTGTCAAGTAGTAATGACAACACTGTCAAGTAATAATGACAACACTGTCAAGCAGTAATGACAACACTGTCTAGTAGTAATGACAACACTGTCAAGTAATAATGACAACACTGTCAAGTAATAATGACAACACTGTCTAGTAGTAATGACAACACTGTCAAGTAATAATGACAACACTGTCAAGTAATAATGACAACACTGTCAAGTAGTAATGACAACACTGTCAAGTAATAATGACAACACTGTCAAGTAGTAATGACAACACTGTCAAGTAATAATGACAACACTGTCAAGTAGTAATGACAACACTGTCAAGTAATAATGACAACACTGTCAAGTAATAATAACAACACTGTCAAGTAATAATGACAACACTGTCTAGTAGTAATGACAACACTGTCAAGTAATAATGACAACACTGTCAAGTAGTAATGACAACACTGTCTAGTAGTAATGACAACACTGTCAAGTAATAATGACAACACTGTCAAGTAATAATGACAACACTGTCTAGTAGTAATGACAACAACTGTCAAGTAGTAATGACAACACTGTCAAGTAATAATGACAACACTGTCAAGTAATAATGACAACACTGTCTAGTAGTAATGACAACAACTGTCAAGTAGTAATGACAACACTGTCTAGTAGTAATGACAACACTGTCAAGTAATAATGACAACACTGTCAAGTAGTAATGACAACACTGTCTAGTAGTAATGACAACACTGTCAAGTAATAATGACAACACTGTCAAGTAATAATGACAACACTGTCTAGTAGTAATGACAACACTGTCAAGTAATAATGACAACGCTGTCAAGTAGTAATGACAACACTGTCTAGTAGTAATGACAACACTGTCAAGTAATAATGACAACACTGTCAAGTAATAATGACAACACTGTCTAGTAGTAATGACAACAACTGTCAAGTAATAATTACAACACTGTCAAGTAGTAATGACAACACTGTCAAGTAATAATGACAACACTGTCAAGTAATAATGACAACACTGTCTAGTAGTAATGACAACAACTGTCAAGTAGTAATGACAACAACTGTCAAGTAGTAATGACAGCTGTTATCAAGCCCAGGTAGCCCTGGTGAAGTGAGTCTACCAGGTGAGAGTTATTTCTACACACCTGCCCAGAGAATAAGATGTCAGGGGGAAGGAAGCTTATTAAGAAACATCAGTGAATGATTCAATAGAGGCAGGCAGAGGACGAGCATCTTATAGAAGTTAGATGGAATGAGATGTCGACATTTTGTGAAGTGACGTGACGCCGACTGACGATGTAACACGTCACTTGAGTTACTACAGTCGTCAGCAATGGGTGTACGTCACAGTTTCCTGAGAAGGTAGAAGAATATCGTTCATGGTATAGCGTTTGAGGCGCTACACCTAAATCTGCAGATTTAGGCTACAGTGTACAACTGTAAACGTCACATTTACAACTGTACAACGTCACATCCAACTGTACAACGTCAGTTGTACAGTTGGATGTGTACAACTGTACAGCGTACAACGTCGCTGTACAGTTGTATAGCGACAGTTGTACTGTACAGCTCAACGTCGCTGTACAGCTGTACAGATGTTACAACTGTACAACGTCACATCCTCGGCAGGAAACTGCCGAGGACGTGGCGTACGTCATTTCTCAGTGATCCTGAATATATTAGAGACGACCTGAAGCCTAGAGGGTGATCGTTCCTGTGTGGACTCTAATGTGAAATATTATCGACTTGAGGAAAGTAATCAGGTGTTTCTGTGTGAAGTCTGCCAGGCGACTTTGTAAACTCAAGTCGGGATGGAAAGAAGCTTCGAGAGACAGTCCCAAATTATTTTTGTGGACGACCTGATTGGCGCCATACTTGGGGCGTCGTGGGCAAGTGCCGTCATTGTCATTTCTGCGGTATGTGCACTTATTTAGTTGACAGATTGTTTTTCAGTGTTTGATCATGTGCCCAGCGATCGTAAGAACGTCCATGTACATAGATTAAATATTTTATAAAGGTAGTAAGAGGATGTAGAGAGTTAGAGACGAGTAGACATGTTGGAAACAGGAGCAGCGCATCCTCACTCGCCTGAGGTCAAATGTGCAACTGAGGGGCAGAGCCCCCTGGTGGATATCGCAGTTGATTTCAGTGTGGACTCGCCCAGAATAGGGGACACACGCCACAGTTGGACCGGTGTGGAGAACATAGGAAGGTGAGATTTAGTGTTGGCATATAAGTTTATATTTATGTTTAATTAGGATTTTTTTTTATTATGGATTGGTAATGGAATTACAGGTTTGTATGGGAGAAGTTAGTAGAGGAGCTTCGTGTCTGAGGAAGATTATAAGGTGAATCACCAGAGTAGAGCTGAACTCCAAGTGCGGAGCTGAACTTCGAGTGCAGGGGCGCTACACGTTACTTTTGTGAGGCCGTTTAGAGGAGCTTCACGGACATTCGAGTGGGACTACATTTGCAGCAGATATTGGAAGGACTGCAGGAGTACCTTCCTGATTTTGAGGAACCAGACAAATGTTCTAAGTGGTGGGCCTCAGGAAGTAGAACAGAGGGTATGGATTCCTTGATAATGTATGTGGGAGTGCTTCTTAGCATATTGGCATGAAGATGCAATGTAAGGTGAGAATTGATTTATTTTTTTTGTTGGAGACATTCTTATGAGCCAGGTATTCCAGTCCAAGCAGTTAAGAGGCAGTAGGTTGTGTGCCCAAATAGAGAAGCAGCCTTACACAGTTATTTTTGGTGAAGACGATATGATTTTGGAGTGTTACCTGTTGGTAGTTGCCTAGCGTGCTATACTGTAATTTATCTATATATTTTTTGTATGTGTTTTCATGTAATAAATGTTATCTGTTGACAGCTGATTTTTGCTCTTGTCCTGGTGGGGCTTTCTATGAAACGAGAGAGAGAGAGAGAGAGACACGGCTGTTAATAGGTTGACAGAGGTCAGTAACCTCATAAAGGGGATTTAGGAGATCATCCATAATAAGGAGTGTGTGGGGGGAGCCACGGCGGCTCGAGTGGGTGTGTACGCATGACAAATAGGCTAGTTTGGAGCCGCACGCCTAAATAAAGGTGACGTTGAAACCCCCTCTCCAAGAATAAGGTTATTACAAGGTGTTCTCCCAACTTATTATAAGCACTCCAGTGTCCATTGGTGATTGACTGACGGCAGCAGAAGTGTGGTTGCCATGGCCAGTCATATTTTTATCAGGGAGGGTTTATCTCGAGATGATTTCGGGGGCTTAGTGTCCCCGCGGCCCGGTTCTCGACCAGGCCTCCACCCAGGAAGCAGCCGTGACAGCTGAATAACTCCCAGTACCTATTTAGTGCTAGGTAACAGGGGCATCAGGGTGAAAGAAACTCTGCCCATTGTTTCTCGCCAGGCCCGGGATCGAACCTGGGACCACAGGATCACGCGTCGCGTCCAATGTTCTGTCCGCTCAGCCACCGGCTCCCGTAAGCCGGTCGTTGGGGGTCTCTGTTCGCTAGTGAGTAGAGTATCAGTTAAGATCAGTATCGAGTGAATAATAACCCCGACCCCTGATACAACAATGTCATGTAGTAATGCCACCAGTTTTAATAGTAACAGTAGGCTGTAGGAGTAAGAAGAACATCCACACTGTAGAGTAAATTTCCACAATTTACTGGGGCAAGCAGATTAAATAACAATGATAATACTACATAGGTATACTTCATTATGGTGGAAGGACGGGTGGTCCTGTTTACAATAGGTTTGTGGGTGTTGTATTGGCAGCAGGCGGCAGCCGCATGTGTTCCATTAGCCATTCACAGCCTGCTTTCTCCACCTCCCCGACCTTCAGCCGGTTAGTTTAGGATGCAGCCTTACACACTACTTGGTTACGTATTCGAAGTGGAGGTTGTGTGCGGGCGATGTGTCTGCAGCAGTGGGGTGAGTGGTAGTGCGCACCCTCCCGCCCACCACTACCGCCCTCCCCGCCCACATCCTTCACATATACACCACACATGTACCCTCCCTCTCGAGGTATATACACCGAGAGTTTAACTGTAGCCTTATTAGGACTATGTGAGGTATAAAAGTATACTTGATGGGTGGCTATAGGGGTTGTGTGGTGGCCTAACAACCCTCCCACAGGTGTGTGTGGTCTTAACAACCCTCCCACAGGTGTGGGTGGTCTTACCAACTCTTCCACAGGTGTAAGACAATGCAGTACACGACCAAACCCCGCCCACAGGTGTAAGACAATGCAGTACACGACCAACACCCCGCCCACAGGTGTAAGACAATGCAGTACACGACCAACACCCCGCCCACAGGTGTAAGACAATGCAGTACACGACCAACACCCCCCCCCCACAGTGTAAGACAATGCAGTACACGACCAACACCCCGCCCAGGTGTAAGACAATGCAGTACACGACCAACACCCCGCCCACAGGTTAAGACAATGCAGTACACGACCAACACCTCGCCCACAGGTGTAAGACATGCAGTACACGACCAACACCCCGCCCACACCTGCCGCTGACACGCCTCGCTCCATATATGTTAAGATGGCTCATTAACCAACCACTTCTATTTTTACTACACAGGCCAAGAAGTTATGCAGTTTCTGGGGTCATGACGGCTAAAGCTGTGCCGTTGCTTGCATGTATATTGCAACTGACAACTCTTACAATAACTTTGTTCAGGAAGTTTATTATGCACCCCATACCCATTCTGTAAGCGGTAGAGAAACATGTTCCAGAGGCACATATTGCGTTCACAAACTGAACCACAAAATTGTTAACTAAACAGTATGCAGTATTGATGAGTTATTTAAACTCAGTTTAACTAGGGTGTACATCCGGCTCCGCCCGGGTCTATCCTTTCCATATACATTCTCTCTCTCTCATCTCTCTTTCCCTATCTCCCTTCTCCCCCTCTCCGTCCCTCTCGTTCCCTCTCTTTCCCTCTGTCGCCCAACTCTCTGTTTCAGAAAACGTAATGCTGAATTCCTGAGCCGCGAGCTTCCTGTCCTCGTCGCTGCCAGTGAGCGTCCTTGAGGATACCTTGAGGTGCTTCCGGGGCTTAGCGTCCCCGCGGCCCGGTCGTCGACCAGGCCTCCTGGTTGCTGGACTGATCAACCAGGCTGTTGGACGCGGCTGCTCGCAGCCTGACGTATGAGTCACAGCCTGGTTGCAGGTATCCTTTGGAGGTGTTATCCAGTTCTCTCTCTGAACACTGTGAGGGGTCGCCAGTTATGCCCCTTATGTGTAGTGGAAGCGTGTTGAACAGTCTCGGGCCTCTGATGTTGATAGTTCTCTCTTGAACACTGTGAGGGGTCGGCCAGTTATGTCCCTTATGTGTAGTGGAAGCGTGTTGAACAGTCTCGGGCCTCTGATGTTGATAGTTCTCTCTGAACACTGTGAGGGTCGGCCAGTTATGTCCCTTATGTGTAGTGGAAGCGTGTTGAACAGTCTCGGGCCTCTGATGTTGATAGTTTCTCTCTTGAACACTGTGAGGGGTCGGCCAGTTATGTCCCTTATGTGTAGTGGAAGCGTGTTGAACAGTCTCGGGCCTCTGATGTTGATAGTTCTCTCTTGAACACTGTGAGGGGTCGGCCAGTTATGTCCCTTATGTGTAGTGGAAGCGTGTTGAACAGTCTCGGGCCTCTGATGTTGATAGTTCCTCTTGAACACTGTGAGGGGTCGGCCAGTTATGTCCCTTATGTGTAGTGGAAGCGTGTTGAACAGTCTCGGGCCTCTGATGTTGATAGTTCCTCTCTTGAACACTGTGAGGGGTCGGCCAGTTATGTCCCGTATGTGTAGTGGAAGCGTGTTGAACAGTCTCGGGCCTCTGATGTTGATAGTTCTCTCTTGAACACTGTGAGGGGTCGGCCAGTTATGTCCCTTATGTGTAGTGGAAGCGTGTTGAACAGTCTCGGGCCTCTGATGTTGATAGTTCTCTCTTGAACACTGTGAGGGGTCGGCCAGTTATGTCCCTTATGTGTAGTGGAAGCGTGTTGAACAGTCTCGGGCCTCTGATGTTGATAGTTCTCTCTTGAACACTGTGAGGGGTCGGCCAGTTATGTCCCTTATGTGTAGTGGAAGCGTGTTGAACAGTCTCGGGCCTCTGATGTTGATAGTTCTCTCTTGAACACTGTGAGGGTCGGCCAGTTATGTCCCTTATGTGTAGTGGAAGCGTGTTGAACAGTCTCGGGCCTCTGATGTTGATAGTTCTCTCTTGAACACTGTGAGGGGTCGGCCATTTATGTCCCTTATGTGTAGTGGAAGCGTGTTGAACAGTCTCGGGCCTCTGATGTTGATAGTTCTCTCTTGAACACTGTGAGGGGTCGGCCAGTTATGTCCCTTATGTGTAGGAAGCGTGTTGAAAGTCTCGGGCCTCTGATGTTGATAGTTCTCTCTTGAACACTGTGAGGGTTTGCCAGTTATGCCCCTTATGTGTAGTGGAAGCGTGTTGAACAGTCTCGGGCCTCTGATGTTGATAGAGTTCTCTCTCAAGTACCATTGCACCTCTGCTTTTCAACGGGGGTATTCTGCACATCCTGCCATGTCTTCTGGTCTCATGTGATGTTATTTCTGTTGCAGGTTTGGGACCAGCCCCTCTAATATGTTCCACGTGTAAATTATTATGTATCTCTCCCGCCTGCGCTCAGAGAAATACAGATTTAGGCTCTTTAGTCGGGCCTCAGGTCAATACATTCACCGTCTGCATCACTACATCTTCACTACACACTATTCTCCTCCTAGTACCCATCTTACC
>WNGS01003744.1:119306-156977 GCA_020271785.1 Procambarus virginalis
AGGGGGTTCAACGTCACCTTTATTTAGGCGTGTGGCTCCAAACTAGCCTATTTGTCATGCGTACACACCCACTCGAGCCGCCGTGGCTCCCCCCACACTCCTTATTATGGGATGATCTCCTAAATCCCCTTTATGAGGTTACTGACCTCTGTCAACCTATTAACAGCCGTGTCTCTCTCTCTCTCTCATTTCATAGAAAGCCCCACCAGGACAAGAGCAAAAATCAGCTGTCAACAGATAAACATTTATTACATGAAAACACATACAAAAAATATATAGATAATATTACAGTATAGCACGCTAGGCAACTACCAACAGGTAACACTCCAAAATCATATCGTCTTCACCAAAATAAACTGTGTAAGGCTGCTTCTCTATTTTGGGCACACAACCTACTGCCTCTTAACTGCTTGGACTAGAATACCTGGCTCATAAAATCTCTCCAACAAAAAAATAAATCAATTTCTCACCTTGCACTGCATCTTTCATGCCAATATGCTAAGAAGCACTCCCACATACATTATCAAGGAATCCATACCCTTCTCTGTTCTACTTCCTGAGGCCCACCACTTAGAACATTTGTCTGGTTCCTCAAAATCAGGAAGGTACTCCTGCAGTCCTTCCAATATCTGCTGCAAATGTAGTCCCACTCGAATGTCCGTGAAGCTCCTCTAAACGGGGTCACAAAAGAAACGTGTAGAGCCCCTGCACTCGAAGTTCAGCTCCGCACTTGGAGTTCAGCTCTACTCTTGGTGATTCACCGTATAATCTTCCTCAGACACGAAGCTCCTCTACTAACTTCTCCCATACAAACCTGTAATTCCATTACCAATCCATAATAAAAAAAAATCCTAATTAAACACAAATAATAAACTTATATGCCAACACTAAATCTCATCTTCCTATGTTGCTCCACACCAGTCCAACTGTGGCGTGTGCTCCCCTATTCTGGGCGAGTCCACACTGAAATCAAACTGCGACATCCGCCAGGGGGCTCTGCCCCTCAGTTGCACATTTGACCTCAGGCGAGTGAGGATGCGCTGCTCCTGTTTCCAACATGTCTACTCATCTCTAACTCTCTACATCCTCTTACTACCTTTATAAAATATTTAATCTATGTACATAAACGTTTCTTACGATCGCTGGGCACATGATCAAACACTGAAAAACAATCTGTCAACTAAATAAGTGCACATACCGCAGAAATGACAATGGACGGCACTTGCCCACGACGCCCCAAGTATGGCGCCAATCAGGTCGTCCACAAAAATCATTTGGGACTGTCTCTCGAAGCTTCCTTCCATCCCGACTTGAGTCAACAATGTCGCCTGGCAGACTTCACACAGAAACACCTGATTACTTTCCTCAAGTCGATGATATTTCACATTAGAGTCCACACAGGAACGATCACCCTCAAGGCTTCAGGTCGTCTCTAATATGTTCAGGATCACTGAGAAATGACGTACGTCACGTCCTCGGCAGTTTCCGCACCAGTTGTAAACTGTAGCCTAAATCTGCAGATTTAGGTGTAGCGCCTCAAACGCTATACCATGAACGATATTCTTCTACCTTCTCAGGAGACTGTGACGTACACCCATTGCTGACGACTGTAGTAACTCAAGTGACGTGTTACATCGTCAGTCGGCGTCACGTCACGTCACAAAATGTCGACATCTCATTCCATCTAACTTTTATAAGATGCTCGTCCTCTGCCTGCCTCTATTGAATCATTCACTGATGTTTCTTAATAAGCTTTCTTCCCCCTGACATCTTATTCTCTGGGCAGGTGTGTAGAAATAACTCTCACCTGGTAGACTCACTTCACCAGGGCTACCTGGGCTTGATAACAGCTGTCATTACTACTTGACAGTTGTTGTCATTACTACTTGACAGTTGTTGTCATTATTACTTGACAGTTGTTGTCATTACTACTAGACAGTGTTGTCATTATTACTTGACAGTGTTGTCATTATTACTTGACAGTGTTGTCATTACTACTAGACAGTGTTGTCATTACTACTTGACAGTTGTTGTCATTACTACTAGACAGTGTTGTCATTATTACTTGACAGTGTTGTCATTACTACTTGACAGTTGTTGTCATTACTACTAGACAGTGTTGTCATTATTACTTGACAGTGTTGTCATTATTACTTGACAGTGTTGTCATTACTACTAGACAGTGTTGTCATTACTACTAGACAGTGTTGTCATTATTACTTGACAGTGTTGTCATTATTACTTGACAGTGTTGTCATTATTACTTGACAGTGTTGTCATTATTAATTGACAGTGTTGTCATTATTACTTGACAGTGTTGTCATTATTACTTGACAGTGTTGTCATTACTACTAGACAGTGTTGTCATTATTACTTGACAGTGTTGTCATTACTACTAGACAGTGTTGTCATTATTACTTGACAGTGTTGTCATTATTACTTGACAGTGATGTCATTACTACTAGACAGTGTTGTCATTACTACTAGACAGTGTTGTCATTATTACTTGACAGTGTTGTCATTATTACTTGACAGTGTTGTCATTATTACTAGACAGTGTTGTCATTATTACTTGACAGTGTTGTCATTATTACTTGACAGTGTTGTCATTACTACTAGACAGTGTTGTCATTATTACTTGACAGTGTTGTCATTATTACTTGACAGTGTTGTCATTATTACTAGACAGTGTTGTCATTATTACTTGACAGTGTTGTCATTATTACTTGACAGTGTTGTCATTACTACTAGACAGTGTTGTCATTACTACTTGACAGTGTTGTCATTACTACTTGACAGTGTTGTCATTACTACTTGACAATGTTGTCATTACTACTTGACAGTGTTGTCATTACTACTAGACAGTGTTGTCATTATTACTTGACAGTGTTGTCATTACTACTAGACAGTGTTGTCATTATTACTTGACAGTGTTGTCATTATTACTTGACAGTGTTGTCATTACTACTTGACAGTGTTGTCATTACTACTAGACAGTGTTGTCATTATTACTTGACAGTGTTGTCATTATTACTTGACAGTGTTGTCATTATTACTTGACAGTGTTGTCATTATTACTTGACAGTGTTGTCATTATTACTTGACAGTGTTGTCATTATTACTTGACAGTGTTGTCATTATTACTTGACAGTGTTGTCATTACTACTAGACAGTGTTGTCATTATTACTTGACAGTGTTGTCATTACTACTAGACAGTGTTGTCATTATTACTTGACAGTGTTGTCATTACTACTTGACAGTGTTGTCATTATTAATTGACAGTGTTGTCATTATTACTTGACAGTGTTGTCATTACTACTTGACAGTGTTGTCATTACTACTTGACAGTGTTGTCATTACTACTTGACAGTGTTACCATTACTACTTGACAGTGTTGTCATTACTACTTGACAGTGTTACCATTACTACTTGACAGTGTTACCATTACTACTTGACAGTGTTGTCATTACTACTTGACAGTGTTGTCATTACTACTTGACAGTGTTACCATTACTACTTGACAGTGTTGTCATTACTACTTGACAGTGTTGTCATTACTACTTGACAGTGTTGTCATTATTACTTGACAGTGTTGTCATTATTACTGACAGTGTTGTCATTACTACTTGACAGTGTTGTCATTACTACTTGACAGTGTTACCATTACTACTTGACAGTGTTACCATTACTACTTGACAGTGTTGTCATTACTACTTGACAGTGTTGTCATTACTACTTGACAGTGTTGTCATTACTACTTGACAGTGTTGTAATTACTACTTGACAGTGTTGTCATTATTACTTGACAGTGTTGTTATTATTACTTGACAGTGTTGTCATTACTACTTGACAGTGTTGTAATTACTACTTGACAGTGTTGTCATTACTACTTGACAGTGTTGTCATTATTACTTGACAGTGTTGTCATTACTACTTGACAGTGTTGTAATTACTACTTGACAGTGTTGTCATTACTACTTGACAGTGTTGTCATTATTACTTGACAGTGTTGTCATTACTACTTGACAGTGTTGTCATTACTACTTGACAGTGTTACCATTACTACTTGACAGTGTTGTCATTATTACTTGACAGTGTTACCATTACTACTTGACAGTGTTACCATTACTACTTGACAGTGTTACCATTACTACTAGACAGTGTTACCATTACTACTTGACAGTGTTGTCATTACTACTTGACAGTGTTGTCATTACTACTTGGCAGTGTTACCATTACTACTAGACAGTGTTACCATTACTACTTGACAGTGTTACCATTACTACTTGACAGTGTTGTCATTATTACTTGACAGTGTTACCATTACTACTTGACAGTGTTACCATTACTACTTGACAGTGTTACCATTACTACTTGACAGTGTTACCATTACTACTTGACAGTGTTACCATTACTACTTGACAGTGTTACCATTACTACTTGACAGTGTTACCATTACTACTAGACAGTGTTGTCATTATTACTTGACAGTGTTGTCATTACTACTAGACAGTGTTGTCATTATTACTTGACAGTGTTGTCATTATTACTTGACAGTGTTGTCATTATTACTTGACAGTGTTGTCATTACTACTGGACAGTGTTGTCATTACTACTCGACAGTGTTGTCATTACTACTCGACAGTGTTGTCAATATCACCACTCACGTCGTGAGCTAAGTGTTTAAAGTGAGGGCTAAACAAACATATATGATATGCGAGAAAAACTACACGTGAAAAACAGAGAATGCTAAACACGTTTTCGGCTTAAATCGCCTTCATCAGAGCAAAGTAGAATGAAGCCGAAAACACGTTTAGCATTCTCTATTTTTCACATGTAGTTTTTCCGCATACTTGGATCAGTGCTTTTGTGATCATTGTTGCATGTGATATACCGCCTATAGCATTTTAACGTATAACTCCCTAAGGCCAAAAAACTGGTTTTCTAAAAATCAGTCTCTCGCAATACGGACGCAATATGTCCCGTTTTCAACTGGCGGGCCTGTGTTAGGTTGGGGCACTTCAGTACACGAGGTTAGTGAGGTTGTGAAGGCTGGAGAGGCCAGAAACTGGCTGGTGCTCAAGTCATGGGGGGGAGGGTGATAACGTTGATAATGGCAGTGTTGGGGAGAGCAAGGCTGTGCTTGGGCTCCTGTTGATGATGCCTCCCCCATCACCACTATGCCAACTGCTCCCCAGGATACAACACTCAACAGTTCCCTAACTACTGTCTACCTGACAGCTGATAGCGACTCACAATCATTCGCGTTTTCTATACGCGGATCTATCGGTTAGGTTAGGTTAGGCTACGACAATTTAATATGTTATTTTCTGTCTGTTGTGACAATTGAAGAGGACGGGCTCTCCCCGTCTTCTCCACGCTTCAGATTAGTAGTCCTGAGGTTCCGGGTTCGATCCCCGGTGGAGGCGGAGACAAATGGGCAATATGTTTGTTTCACCCTGTTGCCCCTGTTACCTAGCAGTAAATAGGTACCTGGGAGTTAGACAACTGCTACGGGCTGCTTCCTGGGGGTTGGAGGCCTGGTCGAGGAACGGGCCGCGGGGACACTAAGTCCCGAAATCATCTCAAGATACCTATTTACTGCTAGGTGAAAGGAAACGTGCCTAACCGTTTCTGTCCCGCCCGGGAAATCGAACCCAGGTTGCCCGAGTGTGAGTCGAGAAGGTAGTCACTGCCGCACGACCAGTTACATATAGCTGTGATAAAGCTCTAATACAAATACAGCCAACTTTGCCTCCTCCATGATTACCATCAGCTCCTCTCACTCATCTCTTCCCTCAGTCACTTCTGCCGTTTCTCCTTTATATTTCTTTCCTGTTCTGCTTACTGTTGATACTGCCTTACGTAGCCATAGCCAGCCCTGGATATAATATCCAGCCATGGATATAATATCCAGCCATGGATATAATATCCAGCCATGGATATAAGCCTAGCGTGGATATGATAGCCGTCTACGGACACCAGAGAATTTGCGGACATTCGGCCGGTTATTTCGAATAATACATCGCAATATGACGTCAAAGTCCCCAACGGACAAAAATATGATGTCCTATAAATCACAATGACTCACAAACATTCGCGTTTTCTATGCGCGGATCTATCGGTTAGGTTAGGTTAGGACAATTTAATACGATATTTTCTGTCCGCTGTGACAATTGAAGAGGACGGGCTCTCTACGTCCTCTCTCACGGACATTATGGCCAGTTAAAGAGAGTAACCATTAATAACTACTGTAATAAATCTGATTATAATCACATTCATCTTAATTAGATAACCACTAATCTGGTGTTAATTATACAACAAAGTTGCTCTGGTTTGTTCATCACATTTAATTGAATAATAATGATTTAAATCTGAGCCTTTGCAGCTGCCATTTACGTGTTCATCTCTTAGCATCAGTGTGTTATGTATGCTGGTGGTGAGCACTGGGCGAGGTGGACGCCGGGCACACTCGCCTCCTCCTCCTCCTCCCTCTGGTAATGTAAGCGTTGGCCAACTGCATAACCAACAGCTTTGTATTATTTTCAGTTTTGCTTGTGAATCTCATGAAGAAACTCGTGTCCGGTTACAGCAATGCACACGAAGGTAATCCATATCAAAGAGAATTGTGAAACTATTAAGTTTGACTTGCAAAGCCACTTTTACATGCCAGAGGTACGCTGGCCATGGCGTGTGATCCAAGCTGAGGTAAACAACCACTTGAGCTGCTAGAAGCTGTTGCCTTGGTGCGCTAACATAAGTTAACAGCATAAGGTAGTTATTCTTATTTCACACATTTTATGTACTTTTTATCAGACTGTTCGAAGTAGAATATATGAAAACACCCATCCATCCTCATCCAATGCTTGCCTAAGTTGCTACCAACTTCAAAAACATCCATAAATATTAACATACTGTGTAATCTAATACATTAAAAATTTATGTAAACTCATACTGTTCTATATTACAATTTCAACTTTGTCATTGGAGTAATAATGGTTAGAAAGACTGTGGCTTTTGTCTGGCCTTATGTGTTTGTCTATGTTAGGTAATGACAAGTAAAACTGAACATTACCTTCTTTCTGTGTGGAGACGTCGGGTTCCTCTGCTGGTTCCTCTACCACTCAACTACTCTCTAGTCTGCCCCATTTTTTAACAAATAAACACCCTCGTGTAAATATTTTCTTATCATCTAACTTGTGTATCTCTCACTTGAACCCGTTTTATTGACAGTTTGCTAACACATGTTGCCATAACACGTACACTCCAGGGGAGGGAGGGCCGGCACCCACCCTTTCCTGCAGCCCGCTACGCCAACCACACCTTCACAACCCAACTATCACAGTTTAAGTTAAAAATGCTGCACATGTATTGACAAATTGCTGCGTTGTGTCCATTCAAAAGGAGGTGGTTGTAGATCCCTTGGTGTACTCACCTAGTTGTGGTTGCGGGGGTTGAGTTTCGGCTCGTTGGTCCCGCCTCTCAATCGTCAATCTATTGGTGTACGCACTTACGAACCTGTACATCTTTTCTCAATCTTTGGAGGCTTTGTTTACAATTATTAAACAGTTAATGAACTCCAAAGTACCAGGAGGCTGTTTATAACAATAACATCTGTTGATTGGGAAGTTTTCATGCTTGTAAACTGTTTAATAACTGTAACTGTATAAAATATAGTTTTAATAACAGTTATGCAAGTTTAATAAATGTAACTTGCGTAACTGCTTCGTGAATCTGGGGCCAGATTCCTGAGCTTCTCGAGCTCTGTCATAAGGAGGTGTATGGAGTGTGGGATGTTTGTGATGATAAAGGAAAATCTTACTGCATTTTTTGTTGTAATTGATGAAAGTAGAGATGTAACAGATAGAACGCTACGTCCAGTTTGTATGTGTAGTGTTGTTGTGTTGACCAAGAGTTTGTGCAATTTATATCAATAAAAGAACAGATGATGAATACTTGATGAGTATGAGTTGGTGCTTGTTTGCCAGATTGGACGGTGGGGGGCGTGGGTGTCTCTGCCCGGCTATGCTGACGTGGCGTTCACGATGGGGGTCCTTCTTCTCCCTGTAGTCCGGGCTCAGTCTGTGGGCCTCGAATTTTCTGTACGGGCTGGGTACCCAGAGATAGCGCTGGTGTGTGATGTGCTTTCTGTCCCTGTGATGGATATTTATGGAGTCGAGTTGGTGACAGCCCGTCGGGCGATCGTGAAGTTCACAGAGGAGTTCGCGTATCGGGAATTTCTCCGACGTTACGAGGGGTGAACCATTCCCCTGCCGGATGGTGCGGGCACTGTGACCCTCTTTGATCAGAGTGGTACCCTCACTTACGTCAGTGTACATAGGGCTCTCCTGGAGTTTCCGGAGGGTCTGCTATGGCGGTACTTCGGTCGGTTTGGCGCCGTAGTTAGTGTGCGGTTGAACGTGGTGTCTTCCAGTCCGCTCAAGGGTGTGAGGACTAATATTCGCACCCTGGGCATGCGGCTCTGGACTGACATTGTGTCCTCTGTGCGCCTTATGGGTTACAACGTTCGGGTGTTTTACACCCGCCAACCTCGGACATATTATCGTTGTGGCCTCTTGGGCCATCAGGCTGTTGACTGTTCTGCGCCTGCCGTTGCGCCCATGAACCTCTTCAGTGAGGAGGATTTTCCGCCGCTTCCTGTGGAGGAGGCTTCGGATGTCGACGTCTCTTCCGCCGCGGATGTGCCCCCTGTGTCGACTGTTGCGCCCCCTGTTGTTGTCGCCTCTCCTCCGGAGGTTGTGTCGTTGCTTGGTGATCGTCCTGCTCCAGCTGGTGTCCCTGGGATTCTTCCGCCCGCCTTCTGCTTGAATCCCTTGTCTTCCAGTTCTGCCTCTGCTGCGTCTGAACCGGTACCTGCACCCTCGCCGTCTGTTCCGGCTGTGCTGGGTACTGGGGTGGATCCGGCGCTTCCTCCTGTGCCTGGTCTGGTGCACCATGTGGTTGAGGATGCTGCCGTTCTGCGACGTGCATCGGTTCGCCCGGCATGTGGTGCACGTGTCTCTGAGTCAGCCTCCGGGTCTGATGATGTGCGGCAAGAGCCTAAGCGTTCCCGGCGTTCATCTGCTGCATGGGCTGACGTTGGCGACTTCGACGATTGTGGATCTTCCGGCGACGGCGGGGAGGCTCCGGTTGTGTTGCATACTACGGTGGTGGCAGAGGTGCATCTGCCTGAGGATGCCGGTGTCGGGGTTTCGGCCTCCACTTCTGGCCTGATGTCTGTGGATCCTGCTTTGGGTGCATCGCCTGCGTCGGATGGCTCCGGTTCTTCGTGGGGGGTAGTTTCCCCTGCTGAGGTTCGTGGTGAGCGGGGTGACCTGGTGGTGGTGTTGAAAAAGGTTGCTCGCTCTGGAGGTTCTGTAGCCCCCTTCCTCGTTCCCCATTTCATTGGCGGCGGTCTCGACGCTTCTTCCGTCTCCGGCCGTCTCTTCAGTGTCTCCTGCGGTCTCGGTGGAGGTGTTACAATCTCGTCGATCGTCCCCTGCTTTTGTGCGTACGGCGGCACGGCCGTCTCGGCAGGCCTCGTACGCTTCTTCGGTGTCGTTTGTTTCCTTGAAGGGCGTGGTTTGCGCTCCCCGGCCTCGTTATGCGACTTGCGTCAGTGATCTTAAGGACTGGCCGATGCCGCCTGATCTGGAGATTCCTGAGTTTATGCTGGCCCCACGGCGGCAGTGGATTCTTAACCCTACCGACTTGGAAGATTTGATTTGGGAGGCCTATAAGATGAAGTACCCTTGGGATTCGTTCCCTGGGAAATATGCTCCTGCGGTCTATGTTCCTCGCCCATGATTTTTTGTATATTGTGTGTTGTGGTTTGTTTCCATTTGTATACATGGTTGTGGGGTGCGGGTAGAGTGTGTGTGTGTGTGTGGATGGGTGGGGTGGGTTACGTTTCCCGGTTCCTGCATGCTCTGGTTTGTTTTTGTGGGTTTATTTGTATGCCTTGTGTGTGTGTGTGTGTGTACGGTTCCTGTGCGGTCCGGGGTTTGGTTCAGTGTGTGTGTGTCTGGTTGTGGATGTCAAAGTTTTTATGTTCGAAAATTTTGTTGTGGTTCTGTTTTTATGGTGCTGTCTGTGCGCTTGTTTGTGTCGTGTTGAGTGCTCTTCAGGCTGTTGGCGTGCCCCGGCCTGGGTTTATGTTCTTTGTTCTGTTTTGCCATTGTGATTTTCCTTTAGTTTGCTATAAAATTTTATTTCCTTTATTGTTATCGTTATTATTATTACTGTTATTATCGTTTTATGTTGATGCCTCTCCGTCTGTATTTGGGGTGCTGGTTGGCTTGTTCTGTGTAATTTTGTTATGGTGTTTCATTTTTTATTTGTATTCCGCTGTGTTTATATTACTTGTTGTGTTTTGTTTGTAATTTTTGTTGTTTTGTGGTCGGCCCTTCCGGCTGGTGTTTTTTTTTCATAATTTTGTTCCTTTGTACTTTTGCAAGTTTGTGTTTTGTACTTTTGTAATTTTGTTCTATGTTGTATTTGGTTTGCTTTTATTGTACTTATAAGCATACTTGCATGTAAAATTAAAAATTAAAAAAAAAAAACTTGAGCTGCTAGAAGCTGTTGCCTTGGTGCGCTAACATAGTTAACAGCATAAGGTAGTTATTCTTATTTCACACATTTTATGTACTTTTTATTTAGACTGTTCGAAGTAGAGTATATGAAAACACCCATCCATCCTCATCCATGCTTGTCTAAGTTGCTACCAACCTCAAAAAGATCCATAAATATTAACATACTGTGTAATCTAATACATTAAAAATTATGTAAACTCATACTGTTCTATATTAGAATTTCAACTTTGTCATTGGAGTAATAATGGTTAGAAAGACTGTGGCTTTTGCCTGGCCTTATGTGTTTGTCTGTGTTAGGTAATGACTAGTAAAACTGAACATTACCTTCTTTCTGTGTGGAGACGTCGGGTTCCTCTGCCACTCAACTACTCTCTAGTCTGCTTCTGTTTGAACAAATAAACACCCTCGTGTAAATATTTTCTTATCATCTAACTTGTGTATCTCTCACTTGAACCCGTTTTATTGACAGTTTGCTAACACATGTTGCCATAACACGTACACTCCAGGGGAGGGAGGGCCGGCACCCACCCTTTCCTGCAGCCCGCTACGCCAACCACACCTTCACAACCCAACTATCCTTGAACGTGTCCAGCGTAGGATGACTAAGTTAATTCCCCAAATTAGAAATCTTTCATATGAAGAAAGATTAACAAAGCTTAATTTGCATTCACTTGAAAGGCGAAGAGTTAGGGGTGACATGATAGAGGTTTACAAGTGGATGAAAGGACATAACAAAGGGGATATTAATAGGGTATTGAAAGTATCAACACAGGACAGAACGCGAAACAATGGGTATAAATTGGATAAGTTTAGATTTAGGAAAGACTTAGGTAAATACTGGTTCAGTAACAGGGTTGTTGATTTGTGGAACCAATTGCCGCGTAACATTGTGGAGGTGGGGTCCCTCGATTGTTTCAAGCATGGGTTGGACATGTATATGAGTGGGATTGGGTGGTTATAAATAGGAGCTGCCTCGTATGGGCCAATAGGCCTTCTGCAGTTGCCTTTGTTCTTATGTTCTTATGTTCTTATCACAGTTTAAGTTAAAAATGCTGCACATGTATTGACAAATTGCTGCGTTGTGAGTCCAACCTGAGCTACCGTAGGGTGAGGACGTGTCGTCTGACTGCTCCGGCAGTTTGGGGCGGTTGCCCTTTTCGCCGGCAAGGGGTGTGGGTGTCTCTACCCTCCCTGCTGTCCCTGACTGGTGTTGATGTGGCACTTTTGCGATGAGCGGCCATCTTCCCGCTGTCGTGAGGGTAAACTCCATGGGGTTGGAGTTTACCTGCCGTGCAGGGTATCCTCTCATAGAGCAGGTCATGTGTGACGTGCTACATGTCCCGGTCGTGGAGATCTACGGGGTTGAGCTGGTGACTGCTCCCCGGGTGATCATCAAGTTTGTGGGTGAGGAGGCGTACCATGACTTTCTCCGGCAGTACGAGGGCCGTACCTTGAAGTTGTTGGATGGCACTGGTTCTGTGGCCATTTCTGATCGGAGTGGTGCTGAGACGTATGTGAGCGTCCATGGGGCCCCCATGGAATTCCCTGAGTCCCTTCTCCGGCGTTTCTTCCAGAGATTTGGCTCAGTCGTCAGTGTGAGGATGCACAAGCTATCTTCTGGAAAATATGCGGGAGTGAAGACGAACATTCGTACCCTCGGGATGCGCCTGAGGTCGGACATTCCATCCTCTGTCCGACTTTTAGGGTACTACGTGCGGGTGTATTATGCCCAGCAACCCCGTACTTGTTTCCGGTGTGGCATGTTGGGGCATCAGGCTGCCGAATGCACTGCAGATCCGGTTGCTCCGGTCAACTTGTTCCGGGAAGAGGATTTCCCACCGCTCCCTCTGGAGGAGGTCTGCGGGGATGAGGAGGTGAGCGTTCAGTTAGCAGATGCGGCTCCCCATACATCGCCGGACGTTCCTTCGGTTGTTTCAGGCACTCCTCCAGGTCTTGCGGTGCCGTCGGATGGTCTACGTGTTCCTGTCACTGTCTCCGCTGCTCCTGAAGGCTTTCCTGGTGATCGCTGTGAAGCGCCGCCGTCTTCTCCCTCATCTTCGGCTGCTGCGCCTGGCCCTGTGTTCTCGCCTCTGGTCCCGAATGTGCTGGGTGCTGGGGTGGCTGCAGAGCCTCCTGCTGTTTGTGGGCCGGTTCTCCCTGTGGTAGAGGCTGCTGCCGTTCTGCGTCAGGCGTCGGTTCGTCCGGCCGGTGGGACCCGTGTTTTTGGGTCCGCTTCCGGCTCTGGCGATCTCTGGCAGGAGCCCAAGCATTCCAGGCGTTCGTCGTCTTCCTGGGCTGATGTTGGGGAATTTGGTGACTGTGGGTCCTTGGGAGTTGATGGTGTGGAACCGGATGTGTCGCTGTCTCCACGGTTGGTGGTGGCAGAGGTTCATGTGCCTGCTGATGCTGGTGCCCGGGTCTCGGGGGTGCCTTCTGTTCCTTCTCTGCCTGGGGACTCTCCGCAGTGGGAGGTGGTGGCTTCCGCTCCCAGGGATGGTGTGGTTGTTGGTGCTGGGCGTGACCTGGTTATGACATTACGGAAGGATGCATGCCGCCCTGGTTCCCTGCAGTTGTCTGGTGGTGTGCCTGTGGCCGCTGATGCCCCGGTGGTGATGTCCGATGTCCGGCCCCCTCCTGTGAGGGTACGTGTAGGGGACCTGGGGGACGTGTTGCCAGCGTCGGTGATGCCGCCAGGTCACTGGTCGGCGATTGCTCAGTTACTGCTGAATGACGAGCCGGGGGAATTTCATGGTGAGGGTGTTCCCATGTTGTGGGGGATTGTGGCAGTTACTCACGTCAGAAGTGATACCATTTGGGTCCCTTGCTTGCGGGTGTTTGTTGCTAGGGTTCCGGATGACATGGCGTCCCCGGTGGGTGAACGAGACCCTTGGGGGTGGTTGCGTTGGGAGGTGTTCAATGTGCGGTTCCCACGGGTCTTGTTCCTGGGCAAGTATGTCCGCTGATTTCCTGTTTTTTTTTTTTGCTATTTGTAGTGTTGTGTGCCCCTCTGGCGTTTTGTTTGCCCTACTGTCTTCTGTGCCCGTGCCTCTCCCTTTGTTTGTGGAGGGGCCGGTGTTTTGCAGAGTGTGTTCTTCTTTATGTATTTGCATTTGTGTTGTCACTTTCCCCTGTGTATTTTCTTCATGTATTACCATGTTGTGTTGTATTTTCTTTTTATTTTTCCTTTTGTTTATATTTATGGTTTGTTTGTGTGTGCATTGTCTTATGTTATGTTTCATTTTATACATTATAATGTGTTTTGTTGTTGGTCCTTCTGGCTGGTGTTTGATTTTGTTATATTGTTCCTAAGTTTTGTTTATTTGCTTACATTATTACTTGTTTGTTATTGTTATTGTTTTATATTTTGTCTTGATGATGCTGTGTTTCTCACGCGTTCCTCCATTTTGCTAATTGTTGTCCTGTGCTGTCGGTCCTTCTGGCCTTCTTATTTTGTTTGTTTTGTTTTCTGTGATATTTTATTGTATTTATTGTCTTTACCTTGCATGCTTGCATGTAAAAATAAAAAAAAATAAAAAAAATTGCTGCGTTGTGTCCATTCAAAAGGAGGTGGTTGTAGATCCCCTGGTGTACTTACCTAGTTGTGGTTGCGGGGTTGAGTTTCGGCTCGTTGGTCCCGCCTCTCAACATTCAATCTATTGTGTACGGACTTACGAACCTGTACATCTTTTCTCAATCTTTGGAGGCTTTGTTTACAATTATTAAACAGTTAATGAGCTCCAAAGTACCAGGAGGCTGTTTATAACAATAACATCTGTTGATTGGTGAAGTTTCCATGCTTAAAACTGTTTAATAACTGTAACTGTATAAAATATAGTTTTAATAACCGTTTCGCAAGTTTAATAAATGTAACTTGCGTAACTGCTTCGTGAATCTGGGGCCAGATTCCTGAGCTTCTCGAGCTCTGTCATAAGGAGGTGTATGGAGTGTGGGATGTTTGTGATGATAAAGGAAAATCTTACTGCATTTTTTGTTGTAATTGATGAAAGTAGAGATGTAACAGATAGAACGCTACGTCCAGTTTGTATGTGTAGTGTTGTTGTGTTGACCAAGAGTTTGTGCAATTTATATCATAAAAGAACAGATGATGAATACTTGATGAGTATGCTAGGAACGCTTGTTACCTTGGACGTTTATTGGACAAAAGGTGTGAGTCTGGTAGTTAACACTGATGAATGAACAGCATGTTAAAATTGATTAATGCGTCTTTAGGGTCGGCCGCTGGATGGAAGGAACGTGGCCAGAGGCCGGGTTGAGAACCCTCCAGGTGTGCCACATCACACTCATTGGATGGCAGAGTCAGCAGTCTGTACTGAAGCGCTGTAATGAACTGAAACATGAAATACAAATTTTAATGCTACAGAAAGCAAAAATGAATATGAATTGAAAAATTAATGGGTTACAGATCCAGTTTTTTGATGTACGTAAACAGCGCCTAAATTACCTGAACACTCATTCATTACACTCATATGCAATGAATGTGAGAGACATTTTATATGACTGTATTCCTGTACTTATGATACAACAACTCCAGATTTTGTAAGGTAATTTGCAGAGTAATTTGTCACATTTTGTGACCTTAAATTCCGCACAAGACCTCCCTGAGTGTTTAGAAGCCAAATGTAATGTCTTTCTTACGTAAATTAGGCCACAGAAAAGTAGAGTTGTAACAGTAACAATGTCTAACACTTCTCAACATCCTCCATTTAACTATATAGAACATTGGCTTAATTATGCTCGATAGGGAGCTAGATGAGCAATTTCGTTAAAGAAATTCAAACTGATTATTTTGAAAGTATATATGATCAACGGGCGTGCAGGGTGCTAACACTAACAGTTTGGCTGAGAGACGCATGGAATGCCAGCCACCATAGTGCTCATACGAACATTAAGAGTAACTGTGATTACTCTTTCTTTATTGATTATTTCTTTATTATGCACCCCATACCCATCCCGTGGGCGGTGGTCGAAAGGGTTACAGAGGCACATAATGGGTTCAGAAACTGAAACCCAGAGTTCGTTTAGCTACGCAAGTGACAATCTTTTGAAAATATTACACAATTGTTAATGTTATATACACATGTATATAACATTAACAATATATATATATTACATATATATATATATATATATATATATATAATATATATATATATATATATATATATATATAAACTCACACATCAGTTGCATATAGTCCTGGGGACCATTTAGGCTTGTTGAGCCTGAACAAGCCTGAACGGTCTCCAGGCATATATGCAACTGAAAACTCACACCCCAGAAGTGACTCGAACCCATACTGCCAGGAGCACTCTGCGTCTGGCATACAGGACACCTTAAGCACTCGACCAACATGACTGGACAAAAGAGGATGGTAGCCGAGGCTAATTCTCCATCCCCCCGCCGGCACTTTGATGGTAATCTTGGCATAGTATTTTATCAAATCACCTCATTCTTTGGGGCACACATGAGGAACACAAATGCGAACTAGCCTGAACGGTCTCCAGGCATATATGCAACTGAAAACTCGCACCCCAGGAGTGACTCGATCCCATACTGCCAGGAACACTCTGTATCTGGCGTACAGGGCACCTTATCCACTCGACCATCACAACTGGACAAAAGCTAATGGTAGTCGAGGCTATTTCCCCATCAGCCCACCAGCACTCAGATGGTAATCTTGGGCATGGTATTTTATCAAATCACCTCATTCTTTGGGGCACACGTGAGGAACACAAATGCAAACAAGCCTGAATGGCCCCCAGGTATACATGCAACTGAAAACTATTTGCTATTTTAGCAAATAGCAAATAGCTACCATCAGCTTTTGTCCGATCGTGATGGACGAGTGGATAAAGTGCCCTGTACGCCAGTTGCATAGTGCTCCTGGCAGTATGGGTTCGAGTCACTTCTGCGGTGTGAGTTTTCAGTTGCATGTATACCTGGGGACCATTCAGGCTTGTTTGTATATATATATATATATATATATATATATATATATATATATATATATATATATATATATATATATATATATATATATATATATACCATCATTTACTCAAATACATTACACATTGATAATTTTTGTATTACAAGTGATTCAACAAGAGGCTCAAAAGAATCACTATACAAGGGACTTTACATCTATGGTGAGTCACACAGTTACTAGTCTTGCTCCACACCCACCCAACTGGGCGGCAGCTTTACAGTCATGTGCTCCACACCCACCCAACTGGGCGGCAGCTTTACAGTCATGTGCTCCACACCCACCCAACTGGGCGGCAGCTTTACAGTCATGTGCTCCACACCCACCCAACTGGGCGGCAGCTTTACAGTCATGTGCTCCACACCCACCCAACTGGGCGGACGCTTTACAGTCATGTGCTCCACACCCACCCAACTGGGCGGCAGCTTTACAGTCATGTGCTCCACACCCACCCAACTGGGCGGCAGCTTTACAGTCATGTGCTCCACACCCACCCAACTGGGCGGCAGCTTTACAGTCATGTGCTCCACACCCACCCAACTGGGCGGCAGCTTTACAGTCATGTGCTCCACACCCACCCAACTGGGCGGCAGCTTTACAGTCATGTGCTCCACACCCACCCAACTGGGCGGCAGCTTTACAGTCATGTGCTCCACACCCACCCAACTGGGCGGCAGCTTTACAGTCATGTGCCCCACACCCACCCAACTGGGCGGCAGCTTTACAGTCATGTGCTTCACACCCACCCAACTGGGCGGCAGCTTTACAGTCATGTGCTCCACACCCACCAAACTGGGCGGCAGCTTTACAATCATGTGCTCCACACCCACCCAACTGGGCGGCAGCTTTACAGTCATGTGCCCCACACCCACCCAACTGGGCGACAGCTTTACAGTCATGTGCTCCACACCCACCCAACTGGGCGGCAGCTTTACAGTCATGTGCTCCACACCCACCCAACTGGGCGACAGCTTTACAGTCATGTGCTCCACACCCACCCAACTGGGCGGCAGCTTTACAGTCATGTGCTCCACACCCACCCAACTGGGCGACAGCTTTACAGTCATGTGCTCCACACCCACCCAACTGGGCGGCAGCTTTACAGTCATGTGCTTCACACCCACCCAACTGGGCGGCAGCTTTACAGTCATGTGCTTCACACCCACACAACTGGGCGGCAGCTTTACAGCCATATCCAGGCTGCACCTACATTAAGCAAATTTTGGATACTTCACTAAGATTCCCGGCAGCACATCATTATGAATGGAGTACTCATACATTTCGTGGACTCCAGTGATAGTGTTATCTCTGAATTCTGTTGTTTTCTACTCGCCCGCACACTCTTCCTCTCTGGCTGCACCCTTCCTGCACTTTCTCCAGTGCTGCCTCGCAGCCTAACCTCCACCTAAATAATATTTATTAATTTGTTTACCTTATTATTATTATTATTATTATTATTATTATTATTATTATTATTATTATTATTATTATTATTATATCTTTATTGACAAAATTAATATTCAATTTTGCCTAGTGGGAGTACTTAAGTGAGGTGTAATAAGACCTACGACAGCTTGCTACGAGTGCAGAGCACAGGACGGATCCCTCCATCAAGATCTCGTCTCAGGGGTCCCATAGCCAAGCGGAAGAGGCTGGACGGTGTGCTTTAAGGTCAATCTTAAGGTCAAGCTTTAAGGTTAAGGACCAGGTCAATCACGGGTCCTCTTGGAGAACAGATTGCTACTTGTTCCACCAGCGGGACATTCTAAAACAATCCAGTTACCTAAGAAGCACGGACAACCTGGAAATAAATTGGCTATTTGTAGATACTAAGAAAAAACTCAGAATATCTGAGTTAGTATGTCCGCCCTCCTTCATCGAGCACTGCATCTCTTGGCTGGAATGATGTCCTATGGAATCAAGTGGGTTTTGTCACACAGTTGGGAGAGTATGTCTGAGACAGTGCCGGCCAGCCATGGCGTTCCTTAACAACTGATCACCTTCATCTTACACCTCCCAGCCTCGTCACCAGAAATAATAAATAATAATAATAATAAATCATTGTGTCGGACAACAAGCAGCCAGTTTATATATACATGTTAGGCTTATATCGAGGCACCCCCACCCCTGCCCTCCCCCAAGGTCGAATTTCTAACCCCGTCCAGGATGCAACCCCACAACAACCTGACTACTTCCTGAGTACCTATTTACTACTAGGTGAATAGGAAATGCAGTAATCAATTTCTGTCCAGCCTGGGATTCGAACCCAGAAGTCCCGATTGTGAGTGGAGCCCAACTGGACTACCGAGTCCCTTCCTAATTGTGTTTATTGACTCGTGCCTCGTGGACCCATATTATTATATGGAATCCATGCGAGATGTGATGGTGCCTTAGATAACTCATGGGAAATGTTGTCTAGCACACGAGACGTGAGATACACTCGCTATAGTGTGGTCGACACCCTCACTTACCGTACAACCGTCCTTTGGCCAAGGATTCTTCTGCAACCCTTGGCCAAGGGCTCTTCTGGAGCCCTTGGCCAATGGATCCTTCTAGAGAAGCTAAGCTGGAGGGTCATCCCACGGGCCATCTTGAGCCATAATGATAACACCTCTTTGATATCGAATTAAAACTGTAAAATATTGCGGATACAGACACAATAGAGCATCACATGTTGAATGCCCGATTGCAAAGGTAGGAGCGTGTGGATGCTGAGCCATGAGAGCGCGTGTCTCTGGCATGTTAGCCACACAGTCTCGGGTTTATTACACTTGCCTCACACTTCACCTTTCTTTGCTGATGGAAAGGAACCGCCAAACAATTACAATTAGAAAGGGGTGTAATGTTTAAAGGGGGGATGAGGGGTCCATTATAGGGGTGGTGAGTGCTGATTGGTAAGGTTGCCAGGGAGAAAGTATGACATGATAAAATTAAAACAATTGAAAGATTATTTTATTTAGTTCCTGATTGATATTCATCACTCAAATTCTAGTTTGTTGAGGACTAGACATTGTGCTAGGTTCCTTGTGGTCGTGTTCAGCGCTGTTAATGTAGTTGTTGAATACAGTGTTCATCCTTTGTGACCTCTCGTGGGTCCGCTGCCTACAGTCTTACTATTAACATGCTAATTAGCTCATACACCTGACTAGAATAACAGCTGATATTTAGTGAGGAAAAGTAACTCGTTTGAAGGTGTTGGGACTGCGAGCAGCAACAGGTGAATTGTTCAGTTCTTCGTTCCAGAAAAAAACGGATCAAGATCCAGAAGGATAATATCTTCATTCATTCATCGTATGATATTCCACTAGTTCTTCATATTGTTGCCTGTGTCATGAGCACATGCACAGTGCACATGTTTCCTTATTCCTGGTGGCTCTGTTCACCTAACAGTAAATAGGTACCTGGAAGTTTAACAATTGTTTTGGGTTACATGAGAGTCAGGTGTTGTGCGAAAGGACTTGGATAACCCTAAGAGGCTTCCTGTTCCCCTTCAGGTGGTAGTGTGTCGTTGGAGACACCTTCCTCTGCCGTAGAAGACTTAGCGTAACTGTAGACACTATGGAGAGCTTCGAGAAGAACTGAGAAGTCACTGTTGTTGCCTTCTGAGAATCAAGTCTGAGAGCTTCTTCAACTGCTTTAACAAACAATGCTTGTGGTTTCTTGCATCAGTGTTGAGTATGAGAGGTGCGTGAAGTCAGACTTCATAAGACTACTTGACCACGACTGAAGGAAGGGGTGTTAAGGGCCTGGCCACGCCTCACTTCCACCAACATCACTAAGATAAAACAGGCCAGGTAAGGTCGCGTAATGATACGGAAAATGCTCCGAATCGCTATGACTATAATACTACTTAGAACATTGGGAGGAATAAGAGGACAAGGGAACCAAGCACCAAGTGAAGGAACAGTGATCAACCACTTGCACCATCGAGGATCGAATGCCGACCCCTGCAGGAACTGAGTGTCGTTATTGATTTGATTGTTGCCGCCGGAGGCGGTTAGTTTATTGTGCACTCCATACTCATCCTGTGAGCGGTAGCGCAAAAACCATTACAGAGAGCACAAAAGGTCTTTATCAAATCTCAACTTAGATTATTGCATAAACAATTTCATTTATCCTTCACACCTTATAATTACAATGTCAGTTAGTTACAGAGAATGTTCTATTTCAAGAGCTATATGTTAACTGTAAGTCATTATACGTACATGGTAGGTCTTATCGCTAATGCATAATTGTTTGAGCAGTGGAGATATTACAGATTCATAGGGGAGCTGCTGTTTATTATTAGTCTTCACAATACACTACTTGTTTCTTAATTCCATATGTCGTTTATCAACTGGAAGCGAAATATGGATCCAGTGCAAGGATTTCAGGTATTTTATCTTTAGTAATAAGATAGGTTGCCATATCATACAGCGTAAGCTTAGATTTATATCTAAATGGCTTAATTTTACTACAATCTAAGATATAGTGTTCGAGTGTGTGTCCCTGTCTTTGTCCACACACTTTACCCTTTACTTCATCTAGATCCCTATACAAGCCCAACTGCCAGAGATACTTGTAGACAAGTCTTACTCGAGCTGTGACAACGTCTGTTAGTCTGCTCACTGACTGAAGATTCCGTTCAATACTGTCTTTATTTACTGCAACCTTAGCAAAGGCGTCAACTTTATCATGTTCCTGCAGGCCAGTGTGATAAGGAATCCATAACATTTTTATATTTACCGTCTTGCTAAGTATGCTTATATATCTATGTCTAGCTTCTGAGACAAGCACGTTATTACTTGATTGTAAACTGTTTCTTGCTAGTAGCGAAGAAAGGGAGTCGGAAATAATTAAGCTGTCTACTTCAGTGTTATCAGTAATTTCGAGTGTTACCAGTATCGCTACTAACTCAGCTTGCATTGTGGATACCCAGTTACTAATTCTTATATTCCAGGGATTCGCCGCTCTGACACAGGAGGGCGCGGACGTTGAGCTTGAGCTGCCAGTGATTTCCTGTCGCTGCTGAGTGGTAGTTCCTTGTTGGAGGTGTGGAGCGGCCACTGGCCGTTCCCCCGCAACCCGTCCTCGCAAATTCGTATAGTCAATATTGACTTATTAAAAATGTGCATAGGTGACATACTTAACATAATAGTTTCCCTTGAAAAGCTTCATAGAAAACACCGACCTTACCTAACCTACTTAGTATGTTAAGATAAGCATCTTATTGCTTCGTAATTACAATTATTACCTAACCTATACCTATAATAGGATAAGTAACAATTGTAATTACGAAGCTATAAGATGCTTATTTTAACATACTAAGTAGGTTAGGTAATGTCGTGTTTTCAATGAAGCTTTTCAAGGGAAGCTATTATGTTTAGTATGTCACCTATGCACGTAACTAATAAGTCAATATTGACTATACGAATTTGCGAGGACGGGTTGTCCCCCGGCAGGTGGTATGGCGGGGGCTGGTGGCGGCCGTGTTCACCATGTAGATTCTATACGGCTAGACTTTTCTTCTCCTGTTGATTGGCCCCTTGTGGAGGTTGCCCTACTGGACGTGCTAGATGTTGATGTCTCTGATCTCCTCGCCTTGGAGAAGCTTTCGCCTACCCATGTGGCGGTGAGGTTTGCCTCGGCACTTATTTACCAGCGGTTTGTGTGCTGCTGGGATGCGCAGTCACGTGTTCTTCCCGCTTCCGCTGTGACCGTGGACGTCTCGGATCTGTGGGGGCCCTTGACCTTTGTGAGTATCCATGGTGTGCCAGTGAACTTCCCTAAGACGGAGCTGTGTGCCGCATTTACGAAATTTTGTGTGATATTGGGGCATCGCTTTGCCCTTCTGCATGGTGGACAGCTGCAGGGGCTCCTTATGGGTGTGCGTACGTTGCGCACTGGGACTATTCCCTCCTGGGTGGCGGTGTGTGGATTCTACGTGAGGGTCTTCTACCAGGGCCAGACGCGCTCCTGCTTCAGGTGTGGTGAGGAGAGTCATTTCGCTGCCGGTTGCTGTGTTCCTTGAACAGAGGACCCGTCGGTGTTTCGCGAGGACAATTTTCCGCACTTGCTGGGGAGTGGGTCATCCCCGGTTGGTCAACGCTGTGGATGTGCCTGGTGGAGTGTCCTCGCCGGCTGTGCCTGCCTCTTCATCTGCTCCTGACTTGTCTGCCTTGCCGGTTGGCTTCACGGACCTGGAGATTCCTGCTCCGTGTTCCCAGCTGGTGGCGGTTGTGGACGTGTATCGAGATCCGTGTGTCTCCATGGCGATGGTCGGTGTTGGTGTGGAGGTGGAGTGTGAGCCTTGTGCTGGGGGCGGTGTGCTTCCTGGGGCTGGGAGTGTTGTGGGCCCCGTGTCTCCTGACTGTGTGCCCAGCTGTGTTTCTGATGCCGATGCTGTGGCATGCCCCTCTGCTGATGCTGGTGATGTGTCTCCCATGGAAACGTTGAGTTCTTCTGCCCCTCGCCGAAAGCGCGCTCCGACGGATTGGTCGTGAAACAGGGCCCCCCCATCCTGGAAAGAGGGTCGAGGCTTTGTGTGGTGTGGTTTTAGCGAGAGTTCTTCCCTCAGTTCCTCCTCCTCCGTCTGCGGGGTCCAGCAGTGAGGAAGGCGCTACTTGCGATATGTGTTCTGGGGAGGCGGGGGACGAGGGGGCCGACTGGGTGGTTGCGTTGGAGGCTCGGGGCGATTTGTCGCATGTTGTTGGCACCTTGAAGCTACAGAGGTGTCCTCGTCTGCCAGTCGCTGTCAGTTCGTCCTCCAGGGTGCAGCGGGTGATTGGGCTCGTGTTGCAGGTGCGGCTCCCACGGAGGATTCTGGTGTTCCCCCCGGGGGACGCTTGGGGTTGGGGGTGTCCTGATGGTCTTCCGATGGCACCCTCTGTTGTATGTGCGTCCTTCAACGTCCAAGGTTTGAATGATCTTGCGGTCCTTGTCTGTGAGTGTGTGTGGTGTGGGTGCTTGTTCCTGGCTCCTGCATGGGCCTGTTCTGATGTGTTTGCATATTGTTTTGTGCTTTTGCCTCTGTTCTGTATTTGTGTTTGTGTTGTGGTTGTGTGCGGTTGTGGGTGCTTGATGTTCTTTATTTCCTGTCCTTGCATGTGCCCAGTATGTTGGGGTGGCGAGCGTCTTGGTGTGAGGTGGGGTGGTTGTGGGATGTGTGTGTTGCTGTTCCGTGTGTTTGTCGCATGGATTGTGTTACCTGGTTGATACCTCGTTGATGGGGTTCTTGGAGTTCTTCTACTCCCCAAGCCCGGCCCGGGGCCAGACTTAACTTGTGAGAGTTTGGTCCACCAGGCTGTTGCTTGGAGCGGCCCGCAGGCCTACATACCCACCACAGCCCGGTTGGTCCGGCACTCCTTGAAGGAAACAATCTAGTTTCCTCTTGAAGATGTTCACGGTTGTTCCTGTAATATTTCTGATGCTCGCTGGTAGGACGTTGAACAACCGTGGACCTCTGATGTTCATACAGTGTTCTCTGATTGTGCCCATGGCACCTCTGCTCTTCACTGGTTCTATTCTGCATTTTCTTCCATGTCGTTCACTCCAGTTCGTTGTTATTTTACTGTGCAGATGTGGGACCTGTCCCTCCAATATTTTCCAGGTGTATATTATTTGGTATCTCTCTCGTCTCCTTTCTAGTGAGTACATTTGGAGAACTTTGAGACGATCCCAATAATTTAGGTGCTTTATCTCGTCTATGCGTGCCGTATATGTTCTCTGTATTCCCTCAATTTCAGCAATCTCTCCTGCTCTGAAGGGGGAAGTGAGTACCGAGCAGTACTCAACACAGGACAACACAAGTGATTTGAAGAATACAACCATTGTGATGGGATCTCTGGACTTGAAGGTTCTCGTAAACCATCCTATCATTTTTCTGGCTGACGCAATACTTGCTTGGTTATGCTCCCTAAACGTTAGGTCGTCGGACATCATTATTCCCAAATCCTTGACATGCTGTTTTCCTACTATGGGCAGATTCGATTGTGTTTTGTACCCTGTATTATGTTTAAGATCCTCATTTTTGCCGTATCTGAGTACCTGGAATTTATCACCGTTAAACATCATGTTATTTTCTGCTGCCCAATCGAAAACTTTGTTAATATCTGTTTGTAGTTTATCAAAGTCTTCAGCAGAGATAATTTTCCTGCTGATTTTTGTATCATCTGCAAAGGATGACACGAAGCTGTGACTTGTGTTTTTGTCTATATCTGATATGAGAATAAGGAACAGCAGTGGTGCAAGGACTGTACCTTGAGGTACAGAGGTTTTAACTGCGCTCGGACTCGATTTTACTTGATTGACTGTTACTCTTTGTGTTCTGTTCGACAGGAAATTGAGTATCCAGCGTCCTACTTTACCAGTTATACCCATTGACCTCATTTTGTGTGCAATCATTCCATGGTCACATTTGTCGAATGCCTTTGCAAAATCTATGTATACGACATCTGCATTATGTTTTTCCTCTAATGCCTCAGTGATTTTGTCATAGTGGTCAAGTAGCAGTGAGAGGCATGATCTTCCTGCTCTAAATCCATGTTGGCCTGGATTGTGGAGGTCATTGGTTTCCATGAATCTAGTGACCTGACTCCTGATCACTCTTTCAAATACTTTTATTATATGGGACGTTAGTGCAACTGGTCTATAATTCTTTGCCAATCCTTTGCTACCACCCTTGTGTAGAGGGGCAATGTCTGCTGCTTTAAGCCATCTGGTATTTCCCCTGTGTCCAAGCTCTTCCTCCACACTATACTGAGTGCCTGTGCTACCAGCACTTTGCATTTCTTTATATTGAATTCCATGAGTCTGGACCCCGGGCTGAGTGCATGGGCATATTGTCAATTTCTCTTTCAAAATCTGCCACGCTCGTGTTGATATCAGTTATATTTACAGGTGTTTGAGTATCATTCATAAAGAAGTTGTCCGAATCTTCCACTTTCATGCTGAGTATCGGAGTGCTAAACATGTCTTCTTTGTACATAATTTATGCTATTTATGTTCTTTTTTTGCATTTTTGGGGTTTACTGTTCATTTGTTGTTGATGTCCTCATTTGTGTCCAGTTCTGCTCCTCAGTGTGCGGGGGTCAGACTGCTCGAGCTTGTATTCTGTTTTTCTCCCCTTTCTGTTCTAGGGGTGGTTGGCTTTATGTAAATTTTATGTAAATTTTTTCCTGTACATTTTTATTCTTGTCTTTATGTCATATCCTTGTTGTGTCCTGTATGCATTTTCTTTCCAATGATGTTTGTGGGTTTGTATTTGCTTGTGTCCTGTATGCTGTATTGTGCCCTTTTGTGTGTATATTATGTCTGTTTCCTGGTGTTTGCTGTGTTGTTTCATGTATAGGCACGATTGTTTGTAATCATATGTTGTTTTGCATTTGTTGACTGTTTGTACTTTGTTTTTTCATATATCAATAAAAAAAATCTTATATTCCTTTCAATTATGCTGCCATCGGGCTTATGAGCAATAACAGCACTTCCTGCCCTCCCTGTAGCTGTATTGAGTAATCCGTCAGTGTATATGTTGCTATGTTCTGTGCTATGTCTGTGCTATGTTGTTTGAAGTTTGTATATTGTGAATGTGTTCTATGGTGACAACGGGCGCCTGACACTTGGGTGGACAGCGCTTCGGATTTGTAGTCCTGAGGATTCGGGTACGATCCCCAGTGGAGGCAGAGACAAAATGTTTCTTTCACCCTGATGCCCCTGTTACCTAGCAATAAATAGGTTCCTGGGAGTTAGATGGGCTGCTTCCTGGAGTGTGTGTGGGGGGAATTAGTAGTTAGTAACAGTAAACTAGAAATGTTCCCACAAGAAATTATTATCATATTCAGTAAACACTTACTGAATTGGCTGACTGAGACAACATATAGACGGCCTTGATGATTGTATTATTTTCTTTTTAAGATGTAAAACTTCGAACTAAACTAGAAATGTTCGCACATGACATGATTACCACATTCAGTAAACACTTACTGACTTGGCTGTCTGAGACAACATATAGACTGGACTAGACAGATTTACTTTCAAAATGGTGTCGGGCTGAGAAATTGATGTTTCCCTGTTGATCACGTTACGTTGCCAGCTTTAAAACACACAGTAACATTGATTTGGATTTGTTATAATAATAATAATAAGATTGAAGACTGCCTTACTTGTTAGGCCTCGAGGACGACCGCCCAGTGGCCCATGTTCTTGGAAGAGACACATATTTCTTACATCTTCATTATGATTCAGTAATGATTGTTCTACCGTGGTAATAAAAATATATATCTACAGTATGTTATTGTTTACCAGTCATTGAATAAAGTATTAAGAGTGGTAAATATTCTGTTTCATTGTAGGGAACATATCCTCCCACATTGGGTTGAGGGAGTCTAACCCATTAATGTAGCTGTTAACATGTGAGGGGGGGGGCTATAAGAGATGACCCGCTGATTAGGCGATGACGGCGATGCCTGGACACCGGCCGCTGACGAGACAAGTGTCACACCGCTAAGCGCCACAACGTTGTCTGACCCGTCATCATCGGCGTCAAGGTCAGACGCTCTGAAACTGTCTTAGACAGAACATATAAGGACTTGATGATCGTATTATTATTACTATTATTATTATTATTATTATTAATGACGGAGGTCACCAACTGACGGAGGTCACCAGTTGATGGAGGTCACCAGTTGATGGAGGTCACCAACTGACGGAGGTCACCAATTGATGGAGGTCACCAGTTGATGGAGGTCACCAACTGACGGAGGTCACCAACTGACGGAGGTCACCAAATGACGGAGGTCACCAGTTGACGGAGGTCACCAACTGACGGAGGTCACCAGTTGACGGAAGTCACCAGTTGATGGAGGTCACCAGTTGACGGAGGTCACCAACTGACGGAGGTCACCAACTGACGGAGGTCACCAACTGACGGAGGTCACAAGTTGACGGAGGTCACCAACTAACGGAGGTCATCAGTTGACGGAGGTCACCAACTGACGGAGGTCACCAACTGACGGAGGTCACCAACTGACGGAGGTCACAAGTTGACGGAGGTCACCAACTGACGGAGGTCACCAGTTGACGGAGGTCACCAACTGACGGAGGTCACCAACTGACGGAGGTCACCAGTTGACGGAGGTCACCAACTGATGGAGGTCACCAGTTGACGGAGGTCACCAAATGATGGAGGTCACAAACTGACGGAGGTCACCAGTTGACGGAGGTCACCAACTGATGGAGGTCACCAACTGAAGGAGGTCACCAGTTGACGGAGGTCACCAACTGATGGAGGTCACCAACTGACGGAGGTCACCAACTGATGGAGGTCACCAACTGACGGAGGTCACCAACTGACGGAGGTCACCAACTGACGGAGGTCACCAACTGATGGAGGTCACCAGTTGACGGAGGTCACCAACTGACGGAGGTCACCAGTTGACGGAGGTCACCAACTGACGGAGGACACCAGTTGACGGAGGTCACCAACTGATGGAGGTCACCAGTTGACAGAGGTCACCAACTGATGGAGGTCACCAGTTGATGGAGGTCACAATCTGATGGAGGTCACCAGTTGACGGAGGTCACCAACTGATGGAGGTCACCATCTGACGGAGGTCACCAACTGACGGAGGTCACCAGTTGACGGAGGTCACCAGTTGATGGAGGTCACCAACTGATGGAGGTCACCAGTTGACGGAGGTCACCAACTGATGGAGGTCACCATCTGACGGAGGTCACCAACTAATGGAGGTCACCAGTTGACGGAGGTCACCAACTGATGGAGGTCACCAGTTGACGGAGGTCACCAACTGATAGAGGTCACCAACTGACGGAGGTCACCAACTGACGGAGGTCACCAACTGACGGAGGTCACCAACTGACGGAGGTCACCAACTGACGGAGGTCACCAGTTGACGGAGGTCACCAACTGACGGAGATCACCAGTTGACGGAGGTCACCAACTGACGGAGGTGACCAGTTGATGCAGGTCACCAACTGATGGAGGTCACCAGTTGACGGAGGTCACCAATTGATGGAGGTCACCAACTGACGGAGGTCACCATCTGACGGAGGTCACCATCTGACGGAGGTCACCAACTGATGAAGGTCACCAACTGATGGAGGTCACCATCTGACGGAGGTCACCATCTGACGGAGGTCACCAACTAATGGAGATCACCAACTGACGGAGGTCACCAACTGATGGAGGTCACCAACTGACGGAGGTCACCGTCTGACGGAGGTCACCAGTTGACGGAGGTCACCAACTGATGAAGGTCACCAACTGACGGAGGTCACCAACTGATGGAGGTCACCAACTGATGGAGGTCACCAGTTGACGGAGGTCACCAACTGACGGAGGTCACCAGTTGACAGAGGTCACCAACTGATGGAGGTCACCATCTGACGGAGGTCACCATCTGACGGAGGTCACCAACTGATGGAGGTCACCAACTGACGGAGGTCACCAACTAATGGAGATCACCAACTGACGGAGGTCACCAACTGATGGAGGTCACCAACTGACGGAGGTCACCGTCTGACGGAGGTCACCAGTTGACGGAGGTCACCAACTGATGGAGGTCACCAACTGATGGAGGTCACCAACTGATGTAGGTCACCAGTTGACGGAGGTCACCAACTGACGGAGGTCACCAGTTGACAGAGGTCACCAACTGATGGAGGTCACCAACTGACGGAGGTCACCATCTGACGGAGGTCACCATCTGACGGAGGTCACCAACTGATGGAGGTCACCAACTGACGGAGGTCACCAACTGACGGAGGTCACCAACTGATGGAGGTCACCAACTGATGGAGGTCACCATTTGACGGAGGTCACCAACTGACGGAGGTCACCAACTGATGGAGGTCACCAACTGATGGAGGTCACCATCTGATGGAGGTCACCAACTGACGGAGGTTACCAACTGACGGAGGTCACCAACTGATGGAGGTCACCAACTGACGGAGGTCACCAACTGATGGAGGTCACCAACTGATGGAGGTCACCAACTGACGGAGGTCACCAACTGACGGAGGTCACCAACTGACGGAGGTCACCAACTGACGGAGGTCACCAACTGATGGAGGTCACCAACTGATGGAGGTCACCAACTGACGGAGGTCACCAACTGACGGAGGTCACCAACTGACGGAGGTCACCAACTGATGGAGGTCACCAACTGACGGAGGTCACCAACTGACGGAGGTCACCAACTGATGGAGGTCACCAACTGACGGAGGTCACCATCTGACGGAGGTCACCAACTGACGGAGGTCACCAGCTGACGGAGGTCACCATCTGACGGAGGTCACCAACTGACGGAGGTCACCAACTGATGGAGGTCACCAACTGATGGAGGTCACCAACTGACGGAGGTCACCAACTGACGGAGGTCACCAACTGATGGAGGTCACCAGTTGACGGAGGTCACCAACTGACGGAGGTCACCAACTGATGGAGGTCACCAGTTGACGGAGGTCACCAACTGATGGAGGTCACCAACTGATGGAGGTCACCAACTGACGGAGGTCACCAACTGACGGAGGTCACCAACTGATGGAGGTCACCAGTTGACGGAGGTCACCAACTGACGGAGGTCACCAACTGACGGAGGTCACCAACTGATGGAGGTCACCAGTTGACGGAGGTCACCAACTGACGGAGGTCACCAACTGACGGAGGTCACCAACTGATGGAGGTCACCAACTGATGGAGGTCACCAACTGATGGAGGTCACCAACTGATGGAGGTCACCAACTGACGGAGGTCACCAACTGATGGAGGTCACCAACTGACGGAGGTCACCAACTGACGGAGGTCACCAACTGATGGAGGTCACCAACTGATGGAGGTCACCAACTGATGGAGGTCACCAACTGATGGAGGTCACCAACTGATGGAGGTCACCAACTGATGGAGGTCACCAGTTGACGGAGGTCACCAACTGACGGAGGTCACCATCTGACGGAGGTCACCAACTGATGGAGGTCACCAGTTGACGGAGGTCACCAACTGACGGAGGTCACCAACTGACGGAGGTCACCAACTGATGGAGGTCACAAGTTGACGGAGGTCACCAGTTGACGGAGGTCACCAACTGATGGAGGTCACAAGTTGACGGAGGTCACCAACTGACGGAGGTCACCAACTGATGGAGGTCACCAACTGACGGAGGTCACCAACTGACGGAGGTCACCATCTGACGGAGGTCACCAACTGACGGAGGTCACCAACTGACGGAGGTCACCAACTGATGGAGGTCACCAACTGACGGAGGTCACCAACTGACGGAGGTCACCAACTGATGGAGGTCACCAGTGACGGAGGTCACCAACTGATGGAGGTCACCAACTGACGGAGGTCACCACTTGACGGAGGTCACCAACTGATGGAGGTCACCAACTGATGGAGGTCACCAGTGACGGAGGTCACCAACTGATGGAGGTCACCAACTGACGGAGGTCACCAACTGACGGAGGTCACCAACTGACGGAGGTCACCAACTGACGGAGGTCACCAACTGACGGAGGTCACCAACTGATGGAGGTCACCAGTTGACGGAGGTCACCAACTGACGGAGGTCACCAGTGACGGAGGTCACCAACTGACGGAGGTCACCAGTTGACGGAGGTCACCAGTTGATGGAGGTCACCAACTGATGGAGGTCACCAACTGACGGAGGTCACCATCTGACGGAGGTCACCAACTGACGGAGGTCACCAACTGACGGAGGTCACCAACTGACGGAGGTCACCAACTGATGGAGGTCACCAACTGACGGAGGTCACCAACTGACGGAGGTCACCAACTGATGGAGGTCACCAGTTGACGGAGGTCACCAACTGATGGAGGTCACCAACTGACGGAGGTCACCAGTGACGGAGGTCACCAACTGATGGAGGTCACCAACTGATGGAGGTCACCAGTTGACGGAGGTCACCAACTGATGGAGGTCACCAACTGACGGAGGTCACCAACTGACGGAGGTCACCAACTGACGGAGGTCACCAACTGACGGAGGTCACCAACTGACGGAGGTCACCAACTGATGGAGGTCACCAGTTGACGGAGGTCACCAACTGACGGAGGTCACCAGTTGACGGAGGTCACCAACTGACGGAGGTCACCAGTTGACGGAGGTCACCAGTTGATGGAGGTCACCAACTGATGGAGGTCACCAGTTGACGGAGGTCACCAACTGATGGAGGTCACCAACTGACGGAGGTCACCATCTGACGGAGGTCACCAACTGACGGAGGTCACCAACTGACGGAGGTCACCAACTGACGGAGGTCACCAACTGACGGAGGTCACCAACTGATGGAGGTCACCAGTTGACGGAGGTCACCAACTGACGGAGGTCACCAACTGACGGAGGTCACCAACTGATGGAGGTCACCAACTGATGGAGGTCACCAACTGACGGAGGTCACCAACTGATGGAGGTCACCAGTTGACGGAGGTCACCAACTGACGGAGGTCACCAACTGATGGAGGTCACCAACTGACGGAGGTCACCAACTGATGGAGGTCACCAGTTGACGGAGGTCACCAACTGATGGAGGTCACCAACTGATGGAGGTCACCAACTGACGGAGGTCACCAACTGATGGAGGTCACCAGTTGACGGAGGTCACCAACTGACGGAGGTCACCAACTGACGGAGGTCACCAACTGATGGAGGTCACCAACTGACGGAGGTCACCAACTGACGGAGGTCACCAACTGATGGAGGTCACCAGTTGACGGAGGTCACCAACTGACGGAGGTCACCAACTGATGGAGGTCACCAACTGACGGAGGTCACCAACTGATGGAGGTCACCAACTGATGGAGGTCACCAACTGATGGAGGTCACCAACTGATGGAGGTCACCAACTGACGGAGGTCACCAACTGATGGAGGTCACCAACTGACGGAGGTCACCATCTGACGGAGGTCACCAACTGATGGAGGTCACCACCTGATGGAGGTCACCAACTGATGGAGGTCACCAGTTGACGGAGGTCACCAAATGACGGAGGTCACCAACTGATGGAGGTCACCAACTGACGGAGGTCACCAACTGATGGAGGTCACCAGTTGACGGAGGTCACCAACTGACGGAGGTCACCAACTGATGGAGGTCACCAACTGACGGAGGTCACCATCTGACGGAGGTCACCAACTGACGGAGGTCACCAACTGATGGAGGTCACCAACTGATGGAGGTCACCAACTGATGGAGGTCACCAACTGATGGAGGTCACCAACTGATGGAGGTCACCAACTGATGGAGGTCACCAACTGACGGAGGTCACCATCTGACGGAGGTCACCAACTGATGGAGGTCACCAGTTGACGGAGGTCACCAACTGACGGAGGTCACCAACTGACGGAGGTCACCAACTGATGGAGGTCACCATCTGACGGAGGTCACCAACTGACGGAGGTCACCAACTGACGGAGGTCACCAACTGACGGAGGTCACCATCTGATGGAGGTCACCAACTGACGGAGGTCACCAACTGACGGAGGTCACCAATTGACGGAGGTCACCAACTGATGGAGGTCACCAACTGATGGAGGTCACCAACTGATGGAGGTCACCAACTGACGGAGGTCACCAACTGACGGAGGTCACCAACTGACGGAGGTCACCAACTGACGGAGGTCACCAACTGATGGAGGTCACCAACTGATGGAGGTCACCAACTGATGGAGGTCACCAACTGATGGAGGTCACCAACTGACGGAGGTCACCAACTGACGGAGGTCACCAGTTGACGGAGGTCACCAACTGACGGAGGTCACCAACTGATGGAGGTCACCAACTGATGGAGGTCACCAACTGATGGAGGTCACCAACTGATGGAGGTCACCAACTGACGGAGGTCACCAACTGATGGAGGTCACCAACTGACGGAGGTCACCAACTGACGGAGGTCACCAGTTGACGGAGGTCACCAGTGACGGAGGTCACCAACTGACGGAGGTCACCAACTGACGGAGGTCACCAACTGACGGAGGTCACCAACTGATGGAGGTCACCAACTGACGGAGGTCACCAGTGACGGAGGTCACCAACTGACGGAGGTCACCAACTGACGGAGGTCACCAACTGACGGAGGTCACCAACTGATGGAGGTCACCAACTGACGGAGGTCACCAACTGATGGAGGTCACCAACTGACGGAGGTCACCAACTGATGGAGGTCACCAACTGACGGAGGTCACCAACTGACGGAGGTCACCAACTGACGGAGGTCACCAACTGACGGAGGTCACCAACTGACGGAGGTCACCAACTGACGGAGGTCACCAACTGACGGAGGTCACCAACTGATGGAGGTCACCAACTGACGGAGGTCACCAACTGACGGAGGTCACCAGTTGACGGAGGTCACCAACTGACGGAGGTCACCAACTGATGGAGGTCACCAACTGACGGAGGTCACCAACTGACGGAGGTCACCAACTGACGGAGGTCACCAACTGACGGAGGTCACCAACTGACGGAGGTCACCAACTGATGGAGGTCACCAACTGACGGAGGTCACCAACTGACGGAGGTCACCAACTGACGGAGGTCACCAACTGACGGAGGTCACCAACTGATGGAGGTCACCAACTGACGGAGGTCACCAACTGACGGAGGTCACCAACTGACGGAGGTCACCAACTGACGGAGGTCACCAACTGACGGAGGTCACCAGTTGACGGAGGTCACCAACTGATGGAGGTCACCAACTGACGGAGGTCACCAACTGACGGAGGTCACCAACTGACGGAGGTCACCAACTGACGGAGGTCACCAACTGACGGAGGTCACCAACTGACGGAGGTCACCAACTGACGGAGGTCACCAACTGACGGAGGTCACCAACTGACGGAGGTCACCAACTGACGGAGGTCACCAACTGACGGAGGTCACCAACTGACGGAGGTCACCAACTGACGGAGGTCACCAACTGACGGAGGTCACCAACTGACGGAGGTCACCAACTGACGGAGGTCACCAACTGACGGAGGTCACCAACTGACGGAGGTCACCAACTGACGGAGGTCACCAACTGACGGAGGTCACCAACTGACGGAGGTCACCAACTGACGGAGGTCACCAACTGACGGAGGTCACCAACTTACGAAGATAATATTGCCTCATGTGTGTAAATGAGTAATGTAGTTCACCCGTGTGTGGTAAGTGTGTGAGTGTGGCACCAGTCACCCGCCCTGGCCACAGTGGCACCAGTCACCCGCCCTGGCCACAGTGGCACCAGTCACCCGCCCTGGCCACAGTGGCACCAGTCACCCTGCCCTGGCCACAGTGGCACCAGTCACCCGCCCTGGCCACAGTGGCACCAGTCACCCGCCCTGGCCACAGTGGCACCAGTCACCCTGCCCTGGCCACAGTGGCACCAGTCACCCGCCCTGGCCACAGTGGCACCAGTCACCCTGCCCTGGCCACAGTGGCACCAGTCACCCGCCCTGGCCACAGTGGCACCAGTCACCCGCCCTGGCCACAGTGGCACCAGTCACCCGCCCTGGCCACAGTGGCACCAGTCACCCGCCCTGGCCACAGTGGCACCAGTCACCCGCCCTGGCCACAGTGGCACCAGTCACCCGCCCTGGCCACAGTGGCACCAGTCACCCGCCCTGGCCACAGTGGCACCAGTCACCCGCCCTGGCCACAGTGGCACCAGTCACCCGCCCTGGCCACAGTGGCACCAGTCACCCGCCCTGGCCACAGTGGCACCAGTCACCCGCCCTGGCCACAGTGGCACCAGTCACCCGCCCTGGCCACAGTGGCACCAGTCACCCGCCCTGGCCACAGTGGCACCAGTCACCCGCCCTGGCCACAGTGGCACCAGTCACCCGCCCTGGCCACAGTGGCACCAGTCACCCGCCCTGGCCACAGTGGCACCAGTCACCCGCCCTGGCCACAGTGGCACCAGTCACCCGCCCTGGCCACAGTGGCACCAGTCACCCGCCCTGGCCACAGTGGCACCAGTCACCCGCCTGGCCACAGTGGCACCAGTCACCCGCCCTGGCCACAGTGGCACCAGTCACCCGCCCTGGCCACAGTGGCACCAGTCACCCGCCCTGGCCACAGTGGCACCAGTCACCCGCCCTGGCCACAGTGGCACCAGTCACCCGCCCTGGCCACAGTGGCACCAGTCACCCCGCCCTGGCCACAGTGGCACCAGTCACCCGCCCTGGCCACAGTGGCACCAGTCACCCGCCCTGGCCACAGTGGCACCAGTCACCCGCCCTGGCCACAGTGGCACCAGTCACCCGCCCTGGCCACAGTGGCACCCACATTAGCCAGTTGGTGTTGATGTAAAGTACATCATCATCATCATCACTACAAGTGGCCTGAAGAGTTTATAATCATTACGACGCCTCACACCAGCGGTGTACTATTGATATTCTTGATACACATACACTGTATATTCATGAATGATTACACAATACACCATGAACCAGGAGCGTCCGGAGTGTCTTCACCAGTATGATTACACTATACACAGATTGCGAGAAATAACGCATCATACATACTGCCAGACTTAGAGCGCCACACAATTATACAGCCTTAACACGAAATGAAAGCTGATGATCTTTGTTCATGTGAACTACACTAACTTCAAGGGTGAACTAGACTCATCTAGGAGCACATGGATATATTCGAAACAGTTTGGCTATCTTGGCCTAATTCCCTGCTCGGGAATCGAACTCTGGTACAGTTTATTGTAAGCTTACGTATTCTCAATCATCGAGCTTGTCAAATTACTCTATTACACTTTAATGCAGATGATCTGATGGGGTGAGAGAGAGAAGGAATGAGTAACGTAAGACATGTCTGAATATTTATTCTCGTAGAATTACGTAAAATCCCCCAAATCATCTTTGTTGTGCAGTACGCAGCAGACCTGCCTAAGAGATCATCAGGTACTGTGTTACCTTACCTCATATTGTTCCTTGTACACTCATGACTCTAAAATGGCCTTGACGCGTTCGCCAGTTGAGAACAAATGGTCATTAAGTTGAGAAACACCAGTACAGCTGACCACAGTGGTCACTTGGTCTACTGCCATGATGGATGGAATCAAAACCTGATTCCTGTTACCTGTCAGGGCTATACTGAGGTCCTGGTCACATATCTCTCAAGGATATCATCAACCTTTCCGTTGTGACACATCCAGCTATTTGTTCAGGAACAGTCCTTATCTCAGTGTTCTATATACATTAATCAACGGACAATCAAGAACATAATGGGCAAGGGTGTGAGACCTTACATACCACATAATTTATACTTCGTGTCATTATCATGAACACCTATCCCATATTCCCCAGTAATATTTGTACCCAGCCTGAGCCGCATGTACACAGAGTCACTCCAAGCATTTCTTCTTTTACCATAAGTGAAATGACTATTTTGACTCACATACATGTAGTGTTGCTTGGTTTGACTTCTCTCATACATTATACCTCTCCTCTCCGCTCCTGCCTGTGCCTGAATATTTCTGATTTTGCTTCTAATTTGTCTCATTGTGAATGCTGATGTATTTGTTATATCAGATATGGAGTATAGGAATCATAGCGTGCGGCTGACCTCTCAGGTACATATTCCAACATGAGATGGAATCCACATGAATTTCACATTGTGACTTTCAGCTGTATCTCATTATTCTTTCTTACATCCTCAACTATGGACATGAAGATTGGATTTCGACTGTTTAAGGAATCAAGTGCTCCTCGGCTATCGATGCGTGCGTGTGTACGCCGATATTCACCTATTTGTGCCTGCAAGATCAAGCTTTAACTCTTGGACCCCGCCTCTCTACCCGCCGGTTGTCAATGCAATGACTGGGTGACCTTGGGAGAGTGTGTCCTCAGGACTGTGTACCACAGCAGGCCGTCCTCTGTCAGTAGGTGTATGTGTCCTTGTGTGATCTAAGGTAGCCTCCACAGACCCGTGTATGTGTCCTTGTGTGATCTAAGGTAGCCTCCACAGACCCGTGTAGTGTAAGTGTTCACCAGGTGACCAGGACCTCAGTATAGTCCTGACCAGGACCTCAGTATAGTCGTGACCAGGACCTCAGTATAGTCC
>WNGS01003745.1:0-15000 GCA_020271785.1 Procambarus virginalis
CCATAGTGAGAATACTTAGTCAGATGCCAGGGAACGCAAGCCTTGTACTTCCCCCTCCATCCAAACGAGCCCACACGGCTCCACACGACGCTACACGACTCCACACGACACTACACGACTCCACACGACGCTACACGACTCCACACGACGCCACACGACTCCACACGACGCCACACGACTCCACACGACGCTACACGACTCCACACGACGCTACACGACTCCACACGACGCTACACGACTCCACACGACGCTACACGACTCCACACGACGCCACACGACTCCACACGACGCCACACGACTCCACATGACGCCACACGACTCTACACGACGCTACACGACTCCACACGACGCTACACGACTCCACACGACGCTACACGACTCCACACGACGCTACACGACTCTACACGACGCTACACGCGTAGGCAAAAAATGGTATGTGAACCTAACATTCAGAAAGCTTTTAGGAACCAGGAGAAAAGTGAGCTTCGGAGCACATTAAACAACCTACGTGAGACTAGTGGTAGGGTATGCAGTTCTGGAATGAATTAAGCCCCGACAAATATTAACGAGAACTAACGTATAGTGCTACAAAGTGCGGAATTAAGCCCTAACTCAAATAGGATGAGCTCCGTGGAAGACGAGAGAGAGAGAGAAGCGAAAGGATTTAAGACGATGAGTCTTTGGCTGCGATTTTGGTTTGGGTTCGAGTCCTGACCAGGGAGAATTGTTTTGTGCGCCATTTTTTTAACTATTCTCCTCGGTTTACCCAGCAGTAATTGGGTACCTGGTTATAAATTGATTGGCGGATCATGTTCCAGGGAAATCTGTGTAGAGAAAGACTTACCAATATGAGCCCTGGGAAGCTCTCAGCCTTCAAAACAGGAATTTAAATTCATCTGCTCCTGAATCCACAAATGTAAAATAAAATAGAACCCAGACGCTTAGAATGGACACCTTTCTTTTTTATGTAAATGCAGGGAGCAAGAGCTATGAGTCGGATGAGTAAGTTTGAGTCGGAAGAGTGTAATTCCGTACTCAGTTTGAGAAGTGATTGACATGAGAGACGCAGAGGGTTGAGTACAACTGCGTTAGACGACAGGCAGAATCAAGGAGCTGAAGCTCAACCTTGCGAGCAGAGCCAGGCCTGTACAGTCACACACGATCACGCCATGAATGCTATTATGGGGCCCAAGTTCGAATTTCAGATAATCACTTGGATTACCTGAGATTCGAACTCATGCGATTAACCATGCAGTTATGGAGAGAGATATATAAAGATAGATAGAGATACAGAGACAGTATTACGAGATACTTGCCTATATCTGGACATGGGCCTATAGGCTGGGCATGAGCCTATAGGCTGGACATGGGCCTATAGGCTGGACATGAGAACACTGCAGTTGAAAGCAAAAATAACAGTTAGAAGTTAATTCTAACTATTGTCCAGAAGAGGTCAACCTGAGCCTAGGTCAGGCAGGGACTGGCTACCTTAGCTGCGTCCCGGGTCACGTGAGGGTCACGTGAGGGTCACCTTCCTCCAGCTCTCCCATTGGCTGGCGACGTGACTGCTCGCGACCAACCTGAAGAAACCTTCCTCGGAATGGTTGACGTCGTTCGGAGAGTTGCTGTACGAAGGGGAACGACTTCATTCCCTCCGGCGACTGAAAGGCGGGGACCATGAGCAGACGCTCGGTCCTGTGCTGCCCACCGTAGTTCATACCACCCTCATATCTCAAATGGCTGCTGTTATCAAAGCTATACCTCAAAGTCGTAGATGCCACCCACATTCCGGATGACATCTGTGTAACCGCTTCGCTTCAGGTGACCTCTGTGCATCACATGTGCCGCAAGCGTCTAGCAGCCACCAGAGACCGCAAGCGTCCAGCAGCCGCCAGAGGCCGCAAGCGTCTAGCAGGCCTCTTGTGGGTTCTAGAAATCGCCTTTCCGCTACACCTCGGCTGGTCGCCATACCTGGGCTGGCCGCTATTGCACGACTGGCCGTAGAGATTTGCGCTGGTGCCTCTACCTGAATCGAGAAATGTTGGACCATCTGCAGGGCTCATTCGCTGGGGAGGGGAAAAAAACTGACTTTTGAATTGTCAGTGTGGTCGCTTGCTCCCTGCTCCCGTTCAACGTTTCCTCTCTCATTCCCTTCCACGTTAATTCCCTGTCCGCTATGGCTTCTTTCTCACTCCCCTTCTACTTCTCTTCCTCGCCTCCTCCTTCCCCCCCCCCCTCCCACACACACACACAGGTGGAAACTTAGTACCCAGATGAGCCACAGAGACGTTAGAAAGAATATTTTCAGTGTCAGAGTAGTTAATAAATGGAATGCACTAGGCAGTGATGTGGTGGAGGCTGACTCTATACACAGTTTCAAATGTAGATATGATAGAGCCCAGTAGGCTCAGGAACCTGTACACCAGTTGATTGACAGTTGAGAGGCGGGACCAAAGAGAGAAAGCTCAACCCCCACAAGCACAATTAGGTGAGTACAGCTTCCCAATGCTTCCATTCGTCCTATCTTTTTTCATTCGCCCTCGTTTGCTTTGGTTTATCTCCTCCCAGTGTTCCCTGGTCAACCATCTCTCACTGACCCTCTTCTACGTTTCCAGGGAGAAGGGTCTATGTTTCTCAACTTTTGATTCTTTCTCTTCTACCTTTCCGCATCTACATCCATTACATATACGTCTCTTCCTTTCCCCTCTCTTATCATCTTCCTGCTGTACTCCCTGAATTCCTCTCTTCCACGCCCCTGCCTTCCATCCCACATTGTAAGAAAAAATTCAATGAGATACAGCTGAAAAGTCACAAAGTGAAATTCATGAGGATTCCATCTCGTGTTGGAATAGTGATCAACGAGGTGGCGGATGACGTGGCCAAACACGCCCACATCAAGACCACAAGTTGACATTGAATAGTGTTTTAACAATGAGACAAATAAGAAGCAAAATTATAAGTATTCAGGCACAGGCAGAAGTGGAGAGGAGAGGTGTAATGTATAAGGGAAGTCCAACCATGCAACACTACATGTGTGTGAGCCAAACCATGCAACACTTCAGGTGTGGGACCCAAACCATGCAACACAACATGTATGTGTTAGCCAAACCATGCAACACTACAGGTGTGTGCCAAAACACCAACATTTCACTTATGGTAAAAGGAGAAATGCTTGGAGTGACTGTGTGTACATGCGGTTCAGGCTTGGGTACAAATATTCCTGGGAATATGGAATAGGCGTTAATGATGATGACACGAAGTGTAAACTATGTTATATGTTAAACTCTCATCTATTATGTTCTTGATTGTCCATTGGTTAATGTATATAGAAACACTGAGATGAGAACTGTTCCTGAACAAATAGTCTGGATGTGTCATAACGGAAAGACTCATTCTAGAGAGATTTAAGAAACTTGCACCAAAATTGTAACCTTATGTGAAATTGTCTGAATGTCTATTACAAATTGCCTGTGTACCTAGTCATATATGTATTTGTGTGTACGTCTGGTAGCATACTACGTGTGTAAAGAAAAGTATATGTTTATCCAAGTGCAGGCGATGAGTCACAATAACGTGGCTAAAGTATGTTGACCAGACCACACACTAGAAGGTGAAGGGACGACGACGTTTCGATCCGTCCTGGACCATTCTCAAGTCGATTGTGTCAAGTCAATCATCAATATATGTTTATCACTCAGAATGTTCAGCTTATTGTTTGTGATGTATCCCTTTATGTGTATGTATACCTCAATAAACTTATTTGAATTCCATCCCGCTCCCCCCCCCCACTGTATTCCCTTCCACCCCCTTCCCATAATACCCTCTCCCCCTTCATCCCCCTGCCCCTAATCTCGGGGGCCTGGCCGCAGTTCTGGGCCGTAGGGACACTGGTTGTGTTGCTCAGGAGACGGAGGAGAAACACCTAGTGTTTCAAGAGGGATTGAGGAGGAGGAGAAGAACGGAAGAACAGAGTCGAAAGAAGAATGGAAAGGAAAAAAGAGGAAAGGAGGAGTCGAAGAGAAAGGGCGGGGGAGGGAAGAAATGCTGGGAAAGGTGTGAAAGAAAGTCAGCCTTTCCTCCAAGCTCCTTTACGGGCTCACCATAGCCCGTGCTACTTGGAACTATGTTCCAGGTAGCGAATCTTTAACAACAACAACCAAGCTCTTAATCTTTCCTCATAGTCCTACCCGTTGTTGCTAGAGAGCCCTGTTTGCCCTGAACGGTAGAGCGATGGTCTCGCTTCATGCAGGTCGGCGTTCAATCCCCGACTGTCCAAGTGGTTGGGGGCACCATTCCTTTCTCCCGTCCCACCCCAAATCCTTATCCTGACCCCTTCCCAGTGCTGTATAGTCGTAATGGCTTGGCGCTTCTCGTGATAGTTCCCTTCCCTTCCTCATAATTACCTCACTTTCTAAAATGTATTGACGCTTAGAAAATTGATGAGGGTCATTAAAACCCTTTAATGTGTTCCCCTCTTTAAGAAATATCTTAGTGGTCCCTAGGGCGTGATCCCGTTGCACAGACCCGAGGGCGTGATCCCGTTGCACAGACCCGAGGGCGTGATCCCGTTGCACAGACCCGAGGGCGTGATCCCGTTGCACAGACCCGAGGGCGTGATCCCGTTGCACAGACCCGAGGGAGTGATCCCGTTGCACAGACCCGAGGGCGTGATCCCGTTGCACAGACCCGAGGGCGTGATCCCGTTGCACAGACCCGAGGGCGTGATCCCGTTGCACAGACCCGAGGGCGTGATCCCGTTGCACAGACCCGAGGGCGTGATCCCGTTGCACAGACCCGAGGGCGTGATCCCGTTGCACAGTCCCGAGGGCGTGATCCCGTTGCACAGACCCGAGGGCGTGATCCCGTTGCACAGACCCGAGGGCGTGATCCCGTTGCACAGACCCGAGGGCGTGATCCCGTTGCACAGACCCGAGGGCGTGATCCCGTTGCACAGACCCGAGGGCGTGATCCCGTTGCACAGACCCGAGGGCGTGATCCCGTTGCACAGACCCGAGGGCGTGATCCCGTTGCACAGACCCGAGGGCGTGATCCCGTTGCACAGACCCGAGGGCGTGATCCCGTTGCACAGACCCGAGGGCGTGATCCCGTTGCACAGACCCGAGGGCGTGATCCCGTTGCACAGACCCGAGGGCGTGATCCCGTTGCACAGACCCGAGGGCGTGATCCCGTTGCACAGACCCGAGGGCGTGATCCCGTTGCACAGTCCCGAGGGAGTGATCCCGTTGCACAGACCCGAGGGCGTGATCCCGTTGCACAGACCCGAGGGCGTGATCCCGTTGCACAGACCCGAGGGCGTGATCCCGTTGCACAGACCCGAGGGAGTGATCCCGTTGCACAGACCCGAGGGAGTGATCCCGTTGCACAGACCCGAGGGCGTGATCCCGTTGCACAGACCCGAGGGCGTGATCCCGTTGCACAGTCCCGAGGGCGTGATCCCGTTGCACAGTCCCAAGGGAGTGATCCCGTTGCACAGACCCAAGGGAGTGACCCCGTTGCACAGACCCGAGGGCGTGATCCCGTTGCACAGTCCCATAGGGTGCAGTCTGGTATGTTGCAAGCAGGGGATGCAGTCTATCCAACCTATCTATCTGCAGTCTATCTAACCAGTCTTGGTTAGTAAAGCAATTTAAAAGCCTTTAAACAGGGGAGGGAAGGAGAAAGGGGGGGGGGAGAGAGAGGGGGGGAGAGAGGGGGGGAGAGAGAGGGGCGTGCAAGAGCGTGCAACAAGCGAATCTCCCCCACAATGGGTCTTAAGAAAGTCACTGGGGTCGGCTGCCAGCCAAGACCCACGACCTGAGTCAATCCACCTCAATCCAGGGATTTGCAACACTCCGCTTCTCCTTTTCTTTATTTCGTTGGGATTCATTTCAGGGGTGGTAGGGTAATATTTTTCAGGGGGGGGGGGGGTAGGGTAATATTTTTCAGCGCGGTTACTGGCTGCCGTGGGCTTGTTGGGCCTGTCTGGGAACTATTGTTAAATGTTCTTTTCATTTCAAGAATGTTGAATGTTTTTATTTGGGCGAATTAAAAGTATTTTGTGTCTAGGGGAGCCGGTCGGCCGAGCGGACAGCACGCTGGACTTGTGGTCCTGGGTTCGATCCCAGGCGCCGGCGAGAAACATTGGGCAGTTTCTCTTTCACCCTATGCCCCTGTTACCTAGCAGTAAAATAGGTACCTGGGTGTTAGTCAGCTGTCACGGGCTGCTTCCTGGGGTGGAGGCCTGGTCGAGGACCGGGCCGCGGGGACACTAAAGCCCCGAAATCATCTCAAGATAAACCTCAAGATAAACCTCAAGATAAACCTCAAGATAAACCTCAAGATAAACCTCAAGATAACCTCAAGATAAACCTCAAGATAAACCTCAAGATAAACCTCAAGATAAACCTCAAGATAAACCTCAAGATAACCTCAAGATAACCTCAAGATAACCTCAAGATAACCTCAAGATAACCTCAAGATAACCTCAAGATAACCTCAAGATAGGCTGTTTTAGATATTTATATTATTTTGTTGCCTACCTTTATCTGTCTTTATGTCTTTTACCTTTTACTACCTTTTATGTCTTTACCTACCACCTTTCTCCTTCAATTCCTGCTTCGTCGTTATTCTATTTCACCTCCGCTCACTACTCCTCCTATTCCTTCATCTTCCCGCTCTTTCCTCCCGAATGAACACACGCTGTGTTAATTCGGGAGCTGACACCAGTAATCAGCATCCAGATGAATTCGACTTATACAGCGTATAGCTGTATTTGAGCATACAACTGTTTGATGGTCCTCCGTTGATCCAGAGGGAAGACGTAAGACCTGGCGGACAGCTAGAAGCCGGAGTCAGACAATAATCACCTCACTCGACCCTTCGCTGCTCCCTACAATTAAGAGGGTTATGTGAAGCGTGGAATGAGGTGTACCCACACTTATAAATGTCTAGATTTCTACTTGTAAGCTCCTTACGGGTTCACCATAGCCCGTGCTACATGGACAGTTCGTTCTGAGTAGCTATATCTATAACAACAACAACCTTGTAGAACCCATTATAGTTCTAGCATGTATAATACTTTGCTCCGTACCTTGCCTTGAGGTGCTTCCGGGGCTTAGCGTCCCCGCGGCCCGGTCGTCGACCAGGCCGACCAGGTCTACAGCAGTGATTCCCAACCGGTTTGGTTTGGGGCAACCCTTGAAATATCCCTTGGCTGACACACGGTAGGTTCTCTGGGAACACTTACCAGTCTCCGTGGTGAAGTGGTATGACACTCGCCTGGCGTTCCGCGAGCGCTTTGTCCTGGGTTCGTATCCTGGCCGGGGAGGATTTACTGGGCGCAAATCCTTAACTGTAGCCTCTGTTTAACTTAACAGGAAAATGGGTACTTGGTGACCAGACCACACACTAGAAGGTGAAGGGACGACGACGTTTCGGTCCGTCCTGGACCATTCACAGTCGACTTGAGAATGGTCCAGGACGGACCGAAACGTCGTCGTCCCTTCACCTTCTAGTGTGTGGTCTGGTCAACATACTTTAGCCACGTTATTGTGACTCATCGCCTGCATATGTGTACTCGGTTGTAACAACGATTCTTCGCGGCGGGGATCGTATTCCAGGGACCTGCCCGAAACGCTACGCGTACTAAATTTGTTAAATTAATATAAATCATATAAAGATCAATAAAAATTTACAGGAGGAAGCGCCAAGCCATTACGACTATATAGCATTGGGAAGGGATCAGGATAAGGATTTGGGATGGGACGGGGGGGAAGGAATGGTGCCCAATCACTTGGACGGTCGGGGATCGAACGCCGACCTGCATGAAGCGAGACCGTCCCTCTACCGTCTAGCCCAAGTGGTTGGGCGCTACGCGTACTAGTGACTGTACAAGAATGTAACAACTCTAGTATTTATCTATATATCTATATTATATATATCTATATTATATATATATATATATATATATATATATATATATATATATATATATATATATATATATATATAAACTTACATCTGCCTGACACATGATACGCTCCCTGAGAACACCTGTATACACCTGGCTGACACATGTCAGCCAGGTGTATACAGGTGTATTTAATCCTGATCGACAGGATTAAATTGCAAAATAGATGTGAAAAAAAATCAGGGTTAATAAATATTAATTAACCGATATTTTTAAATAATATATTATAAGAGTACATATTACCTATTTCTATTTGCTAATTATAGTTAATAAAAAATGACAAAACATTTCACTTTACATCTGGCTTAATGGTTATAAAATTTGTGTATTTTTTTTTTTTTTTTTTTGAGATATATACAAGAGTTGTTACATTCTTGTACAGCCACTAGTACGCGTAGCGTTTCGGGCAGGTCCCTGGAATACGATCCCCGCCGCGAAGAATCGTTGTTAACAACCAAGTACACATTTTACTGTTGCGTTATACAGAGGCTACAGTTAAGGATTTGTGCCCAGTAAATCCTCCCCGGCAGGATACGAACCCATGACATAGCGCTCGCGGAACGCCAGGCGAGTGTTACCACTACACCATGGAGGCTGTATATGTGGTCATGATGTTAATAGATTATTTTGGTATAAAATGTTAACGAGGAAACTAGAGTAATAAACAGCAGAGTAGTAATTATTGTTTGTAATACATCCCAATTAAAAATATTACGAGTTTTAAAAGAATAACATTGAGTCTAAATCTCTCTTAATTGAACATCTCCTTAAGCTGGCGTTTTTTTCAACCCAAGAAGACAATGATTGGCGCACACCTAACCTCGCTGTAGGTCTCGCTTCATGCAGGTCGGCGTTCAATCCCCGACCGTCCTAGTGGTTAGGGCATCATTCCTCCCCCCGTCCCATCCCAAATCCTTATCCTGACCCCTTCCCAGTGCTATATAGTCGTAATGGCTTGGCGCTTTCCCTTGATAATTCCTTCCTTCGTTAATATTCGTTAAATATGAATGTCTTCGCTCCAAGTTGATGTTAAGAATTGTAACAATATGTTTAGAGTTTTTTTTTTTGCCCGTCCTCGTGGTACCTCGGACACAGATTCGAACACGTTTGGCAGGGGCCAAATCTCGCCTGCCAAAAGGCACAGTTCAACCATCTCTACCACAACTAGGTGAGTACAGAGTGGTGGAGGTTGGAAAAGCTAAGTGAGGTGGAGGCCAAAACCGTCAGTAGTTTCAAAGCGTTATACGACAAAGAGTGCTGGGAAGACGGGACACCACGAGCGTAGCTCTCTCAGCCTGTAACAAGTAGCCATCCATCAGTCTCAGGAGACTATGGAGTTGCGCTCTGGTTGTCGGTCTGGAGGGCCTCTCCAGGGCGCAAAGCCTGGGTAGGTTGATACGGGGGGAGAAGTTTGAGGGCCCGGGTTCGATTCCCCGTCGAAACAGAAAACAAACAGCAGAGTTTCTTTCACCTGACGCTCTTTTCACCTAGCAGTAAAGATGTACCCCTGAATTAAAAAAGCTGCGACGGTCTGTATCCTGTGGAAGTGTGGATCGAGGTGGACAGAGAAACGGGCCTACAAACCCCACAAAAATGGCAGCCAACAGAAGNCAAAATTTTAAACATATGAAACAGAGGAGTTAGGTACTCAATTAAGTTCTTTCATCAGTCTGTATTTACACTCTAAAACCCGTACCCATAAGTCTCTGACTGACGGTGTCCGGCTGGGCTTGGTTCGATTCCCGCCCGTGATCTGACACTTACCCTCGGTATGTGGACATTCCAGAAGCTGATTGGGCTTCAACCACAATGACGGACCGTATTGTTCCTCGACCCCTACCAATATATGCTGGTGAGTGACGCGCGCGGGCGCATGCACGTACACACACACACACACACACACACACACACACACACACACACACACACACACACACACACACACACACACACACACACACACACACACACACGTTCCTGAGCCTACTGGGAGTACCCAGTAGGCTCAGGAACCTGTACACCTGTTGATTGACGGTTGAGAGGCGGGACCAAAGAGCCAGAGCTCAACCCCCGCAAGCACAACTAGGTGAATACAACTAGGCGAATACACACACACGCACACAGGAAAGAGAGAACGGATACACGAAGAATGCCATTGCATGAAGATTTTATCAAAGAACACCAGGAGGTCTTCATAATAGAGCAGGAAATCTCCGAACCAAGAGAGGTGGCGATAAACCAAGCAACCTTGGAAGATTTTGAAATTGCCAGAGATGAGTAAATTCGTTGGAGCCAGGAACAGGATTCGAACTTGCACTCTGGGTACTCTCAAACACCCACACCTTAAACCACTGGACCATGATATGCTATAAGTAACGCAATCTGCGGAATTCAACTGAATCCACAAACGATCCCGAGGCATCGAGCTAATTGGTTACGCCAAGAGAAATCGCCTTAGCTGATTGGTTACGCCAAGAGAAATCGCCTTAGCTGATTGGTTACGCCAAGAGAAATCGCCTGAGCTGATTGGTTACACCTAGAGAAATCGTCTGAGCTGATTGGTTACACCTAGAGAAATCGCCTTACCTGATTGGTTACGCCTAGAGAAATCGCTTTACCTGATTGGTTACGCCTAGAGAAATCGCTTTACCTGATTGGTTACGCCTAGAGAAATCGCCTTAGCTGATGGTTACACCTTAAGAAATCGCCTTAGCTGATTGATTACGCCTAGAGAAATTGCCTTAGCTGATTGGTTACGCTAGAGAAATCGCTTTACCCGATTAGTTACGCCTAGAGAAATCGCCTGAGCTGATTGGTTACACCTTGAGAAATCGCCTTAGCTGATTGGTTACACCTTGAGAAATCGCCTTAGCTGATTGATTACGCCTAGAGAAATCGCCTGAGCTGATTGGTTACACCTTGAGAAATCGCCTTAGCTGATTGGTTACACCTTGAGAAATCGCCTTAGCTGATTGGTTACACCTAGAGAAATCGCCTTAGCTGATTGGTTACACCTTGAGAAATCGCTTTAGCTGATTGGTTACACCTTGAGAAATCGCCTTAGCTGATTGGTTACACCTTGAGAAATCGCCTTAGCTGATTGGTTACACCTTGAGAAATCGCCTTAGCTGATTGGTTACACCTTGAGAAATCGCCTTAGCTGATTGATTACGCCTAGAGAAATCGCCCGAGCTGATTGGTTACACCTTGAGAAATCGCCTTAGCTGATTGGTTACGCCCAGAGAAATCTTTCCCACTCTTGTATTCACTTGCTGTAAAATCCACTAATTGACTCTGTATTTCAGATCTGTCTTGGATATCACTACAATCGCTAAGTGTTTTTATTTGTTTTTTTAGCTGTTTTTTTTATATGTTTTTCTTCTGTTTCCCCTTGTTTTTTCTTTGCTTCTTATCTTTCATTCGTAAGTGTGTTTTTGCTTCGTTATCCTTGTTAGTTTTATCGTTTAGTGTCAACGTTTATTTGATATCGACCTTGATAACTAATTATTTATGGTAAGCTGAAGAAGTATCTGGTTTTCAAAATAGGAGACTTTGATATCTTAATAAAAATTGAAAAGCTTTCCTTGTGCAAGATGCGTGAAATAAGGCTTAATATTCTGACAACCCAATAGTGAGAATACTTAGTCAGATGCCAGGGAACGCAAGCCCTGTACTTCCCCCTCCATCCAAACGAGCCCACACGGCTCCACACGACGTTACACGACGTTACACGACTCCACACGACGCTACACGACTCCACACGACGCTACACGACTCCACACGACGCTACACGACTCCACACGACGCTACACGACTCCACACGACGCTACACGACTCCACACGACGCTACACGACTCCACACGACGCTACACGACTCCACACGACGCTACACGACTCCACACGACGCTACACGACTCCACACGACGCTACACGACTCCACACGACTCCACACGACGCCACACGACGCCACACGACGCCACACGACGCCACACGACGCCACACGACGCCACACGACGCCACACGACGCCACACGACGCCACACGACGCCACACGACGCCACACGACGCCACACGACGCCACACGACGCCACACGACGCCACACGACGCCACACGACGCTACACGACTCCACACGACGCTACACGACTCCACACGACGCTACACGACTCCACACGACGCTACACGACTCCACACGACGCTACACGACTCCACACGACGCTACACGACTCCACACGACGCTACACGACTCCACACGACGCTACACGACTCCACACGACGCTACACGACTCCACACGACGCTACACGACTCCACATGACGCTACACGCGTAGGCAAAAAATGGTATGTGAACCTAACATTCAGAAAGCTTTTAGGAACCAGGAGAAAAGTGAGCTTCGGAGCACGTTAAACAACCTACGTGAGACTAGTGGTAGGGTATGCAGTTCTGGAATGAATTAAGCCCCGACAAATATTAACGAGAACTAACGTATAGTGCTACAAAGTGCGGGATTGAGCCCTAACTCAAATAGAATGAGCTCCGTGGAAGACGAGAGAGAGAAAGAAGCGAAAGGATTTAAGACGAGTCTTTGGCTGCGATTTTGGTTTGGGTTCGAGTCCTGACCAGGGAGAATTGTTTGTGCGCCATTTTTTTAACTATTCTCCTCGGTTTACCCAGCAGTAATTGGGTACCTGGTTATAAATTGATTGGCGGATCATGTTCCAGGGAAATCTGTGTAGAGAAAGACTTACCAATATGAGCCCTGGGAAGCTCTCAGCCTTCAAAACAGGAATTTAAAATCATCTGCTCCTGAATCCACAAATGTAAAATAAAATAGAAACCCAGACGCTTAGAATGGACACCTTTCTTTTTTATGTAAATGCAGGGAGCAAGAGCTATGAGTCGGATGAGTAAGTTTGAGTCGGAAGAGTGTAATTCCGTACTCAGTTTGAGAAGTGATTGACATGAGAGACGCAGAGGGTTGAGTACAACTGCGTTAGACGACAGGCAGAATCAAGGAGCTGAAGCTCAACCTTGCGAGCAGAGCCAGGCCTATACAGTCACACACGATCACGCCATGAATGCTATTATGGGGCCCAAGTTCGAATTTCAGATAATCACTTGGATTACCTGAGATTCGAACTCATGCGATTAACCATGCAGTTATGGAGAGAGAGATATAAAGATAGATAGAGATACAGAGACAGTATTACGAGATACTTGCCTATATCTGGACATGGGCCTATAGGCTGGGCATGAGCCTATAGGCTGGACATGGGCCTATAGGCTGGACATGAGAACACTGCAGTTGAAAGCAAAAATAACAGTTAGAAGTTAATTCTAACTATTGTCCAGAGGAGGTCAACCTGAGCCTAGGTCAGGCAGGGACTGGCTACCTTAGCTGCGTCCCGGGTCACGTGAGGGTCACGTGAGGGTCACGTGAGGGTCACGTGAGGGTCACGTGAGGGTCACCTTCCTCCAGCTCTCCCATTGGCTGGCGACGTGACTGCTCGCGACCAACCTGAAGAAACCTTCCTCGGAATGGTTGACGTCGTTCGGAGAGTTGCTGTACGAAGGGGAACGACTTCATTCCCTCCGGCGACTGAAAGGCGGGGACCATGAGCAGACGCTCGGTCCTGTGCTGCCCACCGTAGTTCATACCACCCTCATATCTCAAATGGCTGCTGTTATCAAAGCTATACCTCAAAGTCGTAGATGCCACCCACATTCCGGATGACATCTGTGTAACCGCTTCGCTTCAGGTGACCTCTGTGCATCACATGTGCCGCAAGCGTCTAGCAGCCACCAGAGGCCGCAAGCGTCTAGCAGCCACCAGAGGCCGCAAGCGTCTAGCAGCCACCAGAGGCCGCAAGCGTCTACCAGCCACCAGAGGCCGCAAGCGTCTACCAGCCACCAGAGGCCGCAAGCGTCTAGCAGGCCTCTTGTGGGTTCTAGAAATCGCCTTTCCGCTACACCTCGGCTGGTCGCCATACCTGGGCTGGCCGCTATTGCACGACTGGCCGTAGAGATTTGCGCTGGTGCCTCTACCTGAATCGAGAAATGTTGGACCATCTGCAGGGCTCATTCGCTGGGGAGGGGAAAAAAAACTGACTTTTGAATTGTCAGTGTGGTCGCTTGCTCCCTGCTCCCGCTCAACGTTTCCTCTCTCATTCCCTTCCACGTTAATTCCCTGTCCGCTATGGCTTCTTTCTCACTCCCCTCCTACTTCTCTTCCTCGCCTCCTCCTTTCCCCCCCCCCCACACACAAACACAGGTGGAAACTTAGTACCCAGATGAGCCACAGAGACGTTAGAAAGAATATTTTCAGTGTCAGAGTAGTTAATAAATGGAATGCACTAGGCAGTGATGTGGTGGAGGCTGACTCCATACACTGTTTCAATTGTAGATATGATAGAGCCTAGTAAGCTCAGAAACCTGTACACCAGTTGATTGACAGTTGAGAGGCGGGACCAAAGAGAGAAAGCTCAACCCCCGCAAGCACAATTAGGTGAGTACAGCTTCCCAATGCTTCCATTCGTCCTATTTTTTTTCATTCGCCCTCGTTTGCTTTGGTTTATCTCCTCCCAGTGTTCCCTGGTCAGCCATCTCTCACTGACCCTCTTCTACGTTTCCAGAGAGAAGGGTCTACGTTTCTCAACTTTTGATTCTTTCTCTTCTACCTTTCCGCATCTACATCACATTACATATACGTCTCTTCCTTTCCCCTCTCTTACCATCTTCCTGCTGTACTCCCCGCCTTCCTCTCTTCCACGCCCCTGCCTTCCATCCCACATTGTAAGAAAAAATTCAATGAGATACAGCTGAAAAGTCACAAAGTGAAATTCATGAGGATTCCATCTCGTGTTGGAATAGTGATCAACGAGGTGGCGGATGACGTGGCCAAACACGCCCACATCAACACCACAAGTTGACATTGGATAGTGTTTTAACAATGAGACAAATAAGAAGCAAAATTATAAGTATTCAGGCACAGGCAGAAGTGGAGAGGAGAGGTGTAATGTATAAGGGAAGTCCA